>PUFA01000064.1:3042500-3072500 GCA_003508835.1 Eonycteris spelaea
AGAAGCTGTGTTTTAGAGCCATTGGACTGGGTTTGACTCCTGACTCCACCACTTGAGAACTGTAAGAGTTGGGCAAGTTGCTTTCTTCTCTGGGTCTCAGTTTCCTCAATGAAAAAGGTGATTATTAATAGTTCTAATTATTAATAGAACCTATCTCATAGGGCCATTATGAGAAAAAAGGAAATGGCATATGTAAATCATTTTCCATGAGCCAGACACATAATAAATATGCAATAAATATTGACTATTATTGTCATCTTTAAAACTCAAAAATTTTATTTGTGGACCTAATTCCCTGGCTTTAAAACTACACTTTGTTCCTCAAATGAACAAATAAAGAAAGATTCTGAGGAATGTGTAGAAGAGTTATTTCTTTTAATTCTTATTTTCCCAAGGTATAGTTAATATTTTTAAATGGTCAGTTATGTTTTTGTCGTGGATAGTCTACAAAAAAGCTATAGAATTAGTATTTTTGGCCCATGGACTTAAAGAGCTTATCATTATCATTTTATTCTGTGCCTATGGTTATAAGCTGTTTAATTTTTACACTCAAAATATAAATAAAATATTGTCACTTAAAAAAACAAATTATTAGTTTAAAACACTACAATTCTATGGTAAGAAAGTTTGATAAGCATCAGATGCAAACAGATTGGGAATGGAAAATGAATACCATTCATTACAGTAACACTGTCTGCAGCACTTTAGTAAAAGGGCCAATTAACATTTCTATTCTAAACTCCATTTTTTTTCAAGGATTACAACATTGCTGGTATAGATTCATTAGCGCCATACTTACATACAAAATATTAGCTTAGAACACATAATGTTCTTAATAAATTTTACGGTTCCCAAAGAAGTAACCATTACAAACTTTAGGAGCTAGAAAAGTTTGTTCTCTGCAGCAATTACCAAACAAATAAAAACAAAACAAACAAAACAAACAACATTATGAGCTGATGGAAAAAGTTATCTAGTATTTGCATAAGGATTTTACAGACCCCAAGGTGGGATGACAGAAAATACAGACACAGACACACACACACACACACACTCATTCACTCACACAGTACTATTATTTAGTGTTTAGACTACCATTGATTTAAGATTACTCAATTTGGAAAGTAAAAATCCCCACACTGATCTGCCTCTGCCACAGATGCCCTTCCCCAAATGGATGTTGAAACCCCTTGAGCTCTTCCTCCTCCACTGCCATTTTCATCTCTGGCACATCTCCATCTGGCTGTAGGGCCCACTGAAACTCTTTCTTACATTCCTTTGCTCTTTTCTTGCTAGAGCCTTCTCCAACATACCAAGAGAAAAGCCCAGCAGTGTAGGCCACCATCCAGGCTCTACTACCAACCCCTCAGGATGCCAGAGCTTCAATGTCAAAGGGGCTGGTGCTTAAAATCCAGACCTGCTCAAGCTCTGAGAACCAAGGACTCAAATCTAGGAAAACTATTCATCTTCTTTTAGTTATATTTTAAATAAATAGGTTTTTGTGAGTTTATCAAGACTGTGGATGCTTATAAGAATGCTTTTTTTGGGGGGGGGATGTATTCTCAATTCCACAAAATCACCTTCTAAATATACTTTACAATCCATTTTAAAATTGAGTATAGTTCCTCAAAAAGTTAAAAAATTTATGAGCTAGAAATTCCAACTCTAGGGATATACCCCAAAGAACTGTAAACAGGGATTCAAAGAGATGTTTGTACACAAATGTTCATAGTAGCCAGACGATGAAAACAATCCAAGTGTCCCTCAATGGATGAATGAATAAATAAAATGTGGTACATGATTCAATCATAAAAAGGAATGAAGTAGTGGTACATGTTATAGCATAGATGAACCTTAAAAACATGTTAAGTGAAAAAAGCCAGAAACAAAAGGTCAACTATTGTTAGATTGCACTTACGAGTACAGAAGTCCTGTCTAGGGTGATGAAAAACACTGGAAATAGTGGTAGTGATTGTACAACACTATGAATATACTACATGCTGCTGAATTGTATACTTTAAATGGTTAATTTATATGTGAATTTCAAATCAATCGAAATTGTATATAGTCAGCATCTACACATATATAAAAACTGAAATAGAAGATAAAGTATATTTGTTCTATAAAGAAGATAAGATAGGAAAGAGGGCTGACTCAAGAGCTAGAAAATCTAAAACTCAGGTTCAAGCCCTAATTCAGCCATTACTAATTAGGACATCTTAAATGAGTCCCCTATCTGAGCCTCAGTTTGATTATGTAAAGAATATGGATACTGGCCTTTTGAGCCACAATTCTCTTGCTCAGGCCCACTTCCACATCTGGAAATGTACTTTTCCTTCTAATGAAACTTTTCTACTGTAAACAAACAAAAAAAAGGAATATGGATACTATCTGCTCTATTTAATTCTAAGGCTAAGATTCAGAAAGTACACAGAAAACTCTAACATACCTGAGAAAAGGTACTAACTACTACAGCAAATAAAAAGTTGGAACTATTGGAACCCCCAAAAGAAGAGGATGAATACATGCTTTTCCTTTCTAATTTCTTGTATCTTACTACACTAACTTGGTTTTAAGCACATCTTAGGAAACCATTATTTGGGCTGGAGGAGGTTCAATCCAGTTTAGGGTGACTCTTGGAACTTACCAAGTTGGGGAACCAAGTCTATTTTAATCTAAATCTGCAGTAGCAAACCCAGTCTAGATGAGATCTGTCCTGCATAGTAAGGAATATAAAACTCTGAAGGGATTCTAGAATCAATCTTTACTCCATGCCTGTCTTTCAGATTCTGAATGATCCATAGTTGGAATGGGGCTGTTTCAAAGCTTCACTGGTAATATGTGAGGTGAGGAGGAGAACTGAGTCTATTTTGGTTAGAACCCTCCATATATCAGGTTCCAAGTGTGAATGAAGAGAAGAAAACAGAATTTCTAGCTTTTTCTCTGTGGCACAGGGCTTCTTGTATAGTAACATCTACTTTATCCAACACAAAGTGGTCCACTTGAAAGAATTTGTTAAAAAATTAGTTTCCTTAAAATATTTAAAGGCAATAATTTAAAAATGTATTACAGAAATTATGCTACCTAGTATTTACATTTTTTATATCACTAACATAACTAATATTTTCAAAATTTCTTAGAAACCAAAGGAAAAATTGCACATATAAAACAATATATCTGTTGAATCCAAACAAATGTATAAGACTGAGCATACATGTAACTTGTTAGGGCAATGACAAATGTGTTCTAGGTAACCTGGTATAGCAGGAAGGATCCTGTAAGATAGGGTTTAGATGACCTGAATTCTAGTCCAAGGTTGTTCAGCTTCTCCTATGCTTCTGTCACTTCTGTACTATGAGAAGGATAGGTAGTAATGTTTTCAAAAATTAAAAAAAAAATTATATATATTTTTGCTAATTTTAAATTGTAAGCAGTATAAACTTTTCTTTAAATGAACTCTTCCAAAAAGCCTGCTATTTCAAATGAATATCTCAGAGCTATTCTGTTTGAGTAAAGTAAGAAATCCAGATGCTGTCTGCTTTCTGCTCCCTTATTGCCTTAGCAGCCCTAAAGTGCCTCTGAAGAACTTTTAGGACTCCACAGGACACAGTTTGAAACCCAATGGGCCAGATAAAGCCAAAAGTCTTTTCCCTGTTCCAATATGTTCTGATTTCACCAGTACAGGCATTTTTAAAAATCCCATTTTTTTTTTTTTGGATAAGTTCTTTAATTGTAAACATATTTTTGGCAAAACTTCAGGAAAGCTCTCTAATCCTAACCTACTACAACTAATTTAATAATCTACTTTACTACTTTATTAATCTACTTTAACACTGCCACAAAATTTAGGCAATTAACTTAATTAAAGGAATGGATTTTCTACTCTTCTCTATTTTGATATTTTTAAAAAGTATAATTTACTTTTAATTTGGTATAATTTGAATTTATTTCTCATTTTTACCTTTTGTAAAAGTGGTATTTTAAAGAAATGTGTGTGTGTAAACATACATATTTGGCTTACTGTGTACCCAGATCTATTCAATCACTACTGGCAATCAGCATTAAATACCAATCTACCCTTTGGTTAGGAGCTAACTTGCTGCCCTACCCATTCTTACAAACTTTCCTATATACCTTAATCTTTTCAAATGCAACTGTGACACAAAGTATTACAGATTTTTAAAAACCTGTTCTCGTGAAAAAAAAAAAATTGTGTAACATCGGTAACCAGATAGTATTCTCAAATTTCAGTGATCTAGTCCATGGAGCCGTCCCCTATGCATAGTGCTCTGTTTCATGCAGTACATGGCTTTAGCTGGCCAAATCTTTTTTTTTTCCCAATGAATCAGTAGAACAGTGAAGATCTTACTTTTTTTTTAAGCAGTGGCATATCAATGAGGCACAGATGTGTATTCCAACTCTGCATGGATGAGCACACTGTTCAATAGTGCTGGCTCACACGGTATCAGGGCAGTTATCACTTCCCATGAAGGCACTCTTATCACCAGGGCCCAGAGAGGTGGCTGCAAATCGCAGCCTTTTTATTTTCAAGGCAGTTCCGCTGAACATTCAGGCTTCAAAGATTCACACTTCCAAAACTCTATAAGAGTTTGTGAACGCTCAATTTGCCAAAACTGTTTACAGTGTAATTGGGCACCGTACCTGTGTCCATGAGATAGCGAAGGCGCTTCTCCACCAGCGCGGCACGGGTGTCAATTTGCTTTTGCTCATTCTCTAGTGCTGCCAATTCTCCTACAACATACTGACTGGTGTCTTTGAACCCTTTCTGTTAACGAGAACAAACAGAAAGGAAAAAAAAATCACTTGTAAGTTGCATTTTTCCTTTCTACAAACACTTAGTAAAGCACTTACCTAGAGAACCAAATATACCCTTAGCATCACCCTTAGTACCGAAAAGCCACTCCCTGTGATTCAAAGAATTTTCATATGTATTATATACAGCAATACTTTTGTAACTGGAGAAAATCTCAGCCGTTCAGTATTACATTTATAATTTAACACCCAGATTTCCCAGATTAAAAAGTTAACACTAAATTAGAAAAAATTCTCCTTAGCACTGAGTAAGTAATTTAAACATAGGCAAGGACAGAAGACAATGTTCCCCTTGGAGACTGTCAAAACAAACACAAATGACATCTTTAACTCAAAAGTATAATATACAAAACTGAAATTTTATGAATCAAGGAATTGATTCTTAAAGTATCTATCCTGGAAAATCAGATTTTTTCTTACAAAACATACAAAATTAAAGACGTTTCTTGTTTTCATTGTGACTATACTACTTAAAATGCTTTTAAAAATGGTAAAAGAGAAGTTTCTAATATCTCCAGTTTTCCCTCCAGCTGGCTCCTGTAGTTTAACATGTCATTCTGTTGATGTATTACTAATTATTGTAGCTGTGAATTCTAACTTGACAGGTGGTTTCAAACCTTGCTACATAGGATCTAAGGCAACTAGTATGCTGATTCAGTTAATCTTCCATTTAACCAAATTTGGATTTCAACTTGAAATTTTACTTTTTACAACCATTCATGTTAAAAAAAATTATCCTTAGTAGTTTTGAGTAGCAGTTCTGTAATAATGTACCAGTACAGCCTTAATTCTTATTTTCATATTACAAATTTAAATCATTAGGGGGCAGAGTTATTATCTATGGTATAGTTACAAACGGATTAATTATAGCTCCCTTTGGAATACCTGTTTATTTTGTGACATTTCTAGGGTTATGTTCCCTAAGTAGCTGAGAAATACAGAAGAACTAAAGTGATTACTCTCACTACCACCATTACTGCCATCAGTACTTAGAACATTATTTATACAGAGAAGTAAATGTGAACAATCCTCTTCTGTCAAATCCATTCCCTATCTGAAGCCTATTAATCTCTAAGAAGCCATTAGGAATTATCTGTCAGGACTCCTTAACAAGAAACAAAATCAAGAAATATGTTATTTATGAGCATATTTTGGAATTCTCATGCTCAATAAACAAGTCTAACCACATGCGTAACATATATCTTTGGAAATAGTAAATAATTTGTACTCACACATTAACTCAATTTATACCAGCTTATTATTAAATTGATTATGGTAGTTGACAAACTTAAAATTGAAGTATCTTAAGAAATTATAAAACTGATAATTTCTCAGAATAGTTTGATCCATCAAGTCACAGTATTTTTAAAATATTCATAAAATAAATATTCTCCCATCTCAATATGAAATATAACAGAAAAATTATAACAACAGAAGAAATGCTAGTGGTAACTTTAAAATCTGGAATAATCTAGTAAATGGTTTTTGTACTTATCTGCCAAATGGCAGAGCACTTTCAAAAAGGACTCTTCTTTTCTCATTTCCATCCAAGAGGGAACAAACTGAATGGTTTGCAAAGACAATATAGGTAATAAAGATGATATAAGAAAGCAGAAGTGATAGATAACACATAAAACTTCATTGCTTTTACTTATTGATTCGGTTAAAAATGTAACAAAGTTTATAATCAGATTGCTTTAGTATCAGCATATAGTATACTCAGGTATTCTGCAACTTGAAAATTATACCAAATATTTCACTAGGATATACCAATGAACTGTTCTCTGTACTAATAAGACCTAAGTCTTAGTATAACAACTTAAAAATGAGAAGTTTTAGGGCCCCAACATGTAGTTTGTAACTCTTGGTGCATTTACAAGGATTTTAAAATCCAACAAAGACTATTTTAACAGTAATAAGAATGAAAATATTTATACAAAAAGTAGAAAATTAAAAAAAAAAAAAAGTAGCACCATTAAAGAGAGCTATGCTTCCAGACAAAAATTCAAGTTAAAACTTGTTCTTCCTGCTTCTGTCCTGCAGCTGTCCATCAAAAGCAGCTTTCTCCCTGCGGTCTATCAAATATTTCCCTCACAAATCAATTTTACACATGATCAGCCCATACCCCTACTGAGCTGAACCTCCCCGTTAATTAAGTGAAGAAATTACCATATATATTATATTAATGCAAACATCATTCAGCTAGTAATTCACGGCTGATCTGGATAATGGAAAGGTTGAACACCCATTAACCCAAGCCAACAAAATGGGTTGGCTGAGAAATTCTAGCAGGTCTCATGTGACTTTTCCCTCTAACTGCAGCTCTGCGGTATCTGCTATTGTAATAATTAAAATCCTCCCGGTAGATCAATACTGGAATCTCTTTATGGGAAGTGCCCTGATGGAAATGTCTCAAGGAAGCTGGGGCTGTGGAACTCTGAAAAATTCATTTTTTTTATCTGACAATTATCACCACACTGCAGACTAATTCAACAGTGCACCCCTCTCACTCTGCTTTGAATGCACTGGAGATTGACATCTTAAAAAACCTAACATCTCATTTTAACAAATAAAGGCACTATTTCCACATACAGTTTGGAATTATCAGCAATCATGAAACCACACAAAAATTAATATACATTAAGCACTTCATCTTCTGATGGCTTCCTCTGAGTTTCAGTTATTGCTGCCTTCTCCTCATTTCCTTTCTTTGTATCTTCCTGTATTGATCTCTGCCTTTTTATCTCTTAAAAAAAGAGAAAGACATGTAAAATTATTATAAAGCTTGATATTTGTGTATTGAAATATGAATTTACATTATCAGCTTTTTAATATATGTAGCTAAATACTGTTAAATCATAAGATGGGAAAACATTTTTAAAAGTGTACCTACCTGGTCTATTCTCAACATATTGACTGAAAGACTGAAGTTGAGTTTTTCTGACTGTAGAATCCTTGCTGAACACAACGGGATTTCTAAATCGTTCCGTTGCTTTTTGTAATCGCTCAGCCCGGAGATCGTCTGTGCCATTCTAAAAGTAAAACAAACATGGTAAAAGAGCACTGATCTAAAACATATGAAATTACACATTACTAAAACAATTTTTACTGATTTAAGATACTGTCATTTAGAAACTTTTTGAAAGAAAAAGGATTTAAAGAGCTCTAAATAGCTCAACTGCAAGTTGTTACCTGTAACCAAAAACTTTGGGAGACATAGTTTAAATGGAGGATCACTCTTAATGACTTTGATTCATCAGACACTGGGAACCCCTGTGTTTTTTCCTGATGATATGTATCACTTAAAAGCCATGTTTCCTCTGTCTGTTCCCCCACTATTCTGCCCAGCCCCACAGACTTGTAAGACAAGAAGAACTAGCTTCTAATTTTATGCCCATTGAGATAAACCACTAATACTGGATGAAGTCTAAAAGGTAGGATTATAATACTACCCCACTGAACTGCATTTCATCAGCTATAACTTTCCAAAGCCAGATTTGTAAGTAAGCCCTTTACAGCTAAAGAAACTACAATTATCTTTTCCAGAGCTTCCTATGTTAATACTGGTAACAAATTCAAATGGTTCTATCAACAAGAAATATCCCAGAAGACTGAACCACTGCAGTGTGTGGAAGCTGCAGATACCGAGATGCTGTGTACCAAACAAATATTTCATTTTATACCTAATCTTTTATTATTTTTATTAAGTGTTTTGAAAGTAAATAGGGAAAGGCTAAGATGCATGACTAATAGCTAAGCCTGCTGAATGCTGAAACTGGTTATCAAAAGCTACCAAGACTTTGCCCTTCCTCTGCATTGAGACAATTGGTAATGAGGGAGTCCTCCAATGGCCTATTCTCTAGCCTCAAGGAGGCCTGGGATACAGAATCCTCAGGGGAAGGTAACAGTTTATCCTTTTCCACAAACACAGAATGCCTCATTTATAAACGTGTAAACTGCATTTTATTAAAAAAATAAAACCCCAAATCAATGCTGAAAGCTTCAAGAGAACAGATGGACTCTATACGTTCTTTATAAGCACCATTTAAAAAATCTCAACTAAAAAGATCCATACAAAGAAAAGCTGTTTAAGCACACCTTTTGTTGGAATAACTTTAAAAATTACTACATAAGATCTTTTTACAAAGCAAAACCAATTTCATCTATTTAAATAATTAAATCTTAAGAATGAAAATACCTCTACTTTATTTTTTTAAAAGTCATATATTTATTATTAGTATTATGCTTATAATATGCTATGTAGTTAGAACAGAAACAATTTTGGCTTTCATCTGTTTGTTTGTTTAGAAAAGTGTATATTCTACTGTTATAATAACTTTCCAATAGTCTAAAACTCAAGTCTTTACCAAAATAAACAAACAGGGCTAAATTTTTTGAGGCCTGGCAACATGCTAAAATATCAGTGTGATTAGCTAGCAAATCCTATCTTAAGAAACCTTTTTATGACTAGGGACTTCTGCCACTTTACAAATGTATTCCTCTAAACCCACTAATTCAGTTAGCCTTTTCAATCCATTGTATTATTCTTAGGCCAGCTTCATTCTGCATTAAATCCACTGCAGAAAGCTAAATTGAACGCAAAAAATCAGACCTGATCCAGGCTTTCTTTTGTTCAAAGATAGAGACCAAAAGTCCTCTGGTGCTGCCACACACTTTCATCACCAATTTATAGAAACCGACAGTATACGGGAAAAGCAATGAAAGTCATTGTTTTGGGACTTCAAAGCATCTCTGTGTCAGGGGAAGGAAATCCTTTCAGTCAGCAGGGCAGTCCCCATAGTACGCAGGTGGGTGAAAAGTTATACAAGACTAAAAGTACCCTAAAGCTAAAAAAATATTAATGATACAATGAGAGGAAAACGGAATAAGGCTTGAATGGGGATAATATGAATAGTCCAAATAATAATAATAATAATAATAATAATAATAATAATAATAATAATTAACAACAACAACAATGTGACATTTTGCCTAAAATCCTATAAAAGGTAAGATTTATATTGGTACAAAACACATGCAAGTTTTTAAAAATTTATATTCTATCACATACCATCTTCAGGTGTTAATTAACATTAATCTAAACAGGCTGAAGGTTGAGGATGATAGAAAAATATAAACATAGAAGTCAAGAATAGTTTCTACTTTTACTAATATAAAGTAGGAATTTATCTGAAAAAGTTTATCTGAATATTCATTGATTGCCATATTGATATTTAATTTATTGGCTAGTTAATAACAAGTTTATACCAATGTGAAGAATTTGGTAAGAAACTGATTTTAAGATTATAAAGTACCAGTGGAAACTAGAACACACAGATACCAAGCCAAATATTTTGAACAAGATTTACCTTAATGTCTTGCTCTGAGCTCTCAGTTATAGTTTTTCTGAGATGTACTGGAGAGTGAATTTGCCACCTGTGGCTGAACTTCTAGGAGCTTCTTCAGCTTCAAGTCCACCAGCTTAGTGTTTTGTTCTGTTAAATACGCAAATACTGTGAATAACTCAGTGAGATAAATTTAGACGTCTAGGCTATCAATTTAGGGGACATCATAAAAATATTATTACATTAAAAAATAAAAGGACATTTGGGTTATGAAATAGTATATTAGACCAGACAAAACTTTCTCCCCCAACTCTTCACACACACACAGTCTGTAGTACAACTGAATAGTCTTTAGGTATATTAACTATTTTCTTTTTTTAATTGAGATATAATTGATACATAACATTGTGTATAAGTTTAAGGTGTACAGTGTGTTGATTTGATGTATTTATATATTGTCATATGATTACCACAATAGCATTAGTTAACATCTCTAACATGCCACATAATTATCATTTCTTTTTTGTTTTGGGAACAATTTAGATTTAGTCTCTTAAAATATATTCTTTGCATATATATAAACACATATATGTATTTTTTCCCAAAATCAGTCCCTTTAACAAATGTAGTTAATATACCTAAAGACCACTCAGTTATACTACAGTTAAAAGTAGCTATGCTAACATGAAATCCCAAGCCTGTATTTGATGTATTTATAAGTAACTGTATAGGTTATACATAATAAAACAAGCTATTACAAAGTAGATATTTAAAAGTGCTAAATTTTATTCTAAATTATATTTTACAGTTTCAATTTTTCTAGTATATTAAATTTATACATATATTACCATATTAAAATAAGTTCTTAACATCTCAGTCATGTACACACTGTTAGAATTCAATGTTTATCTGTGTACATATAGCATTGAAACAGTGTATATATTTACAAATATTTTTTAATTGAGGGCAGAAATAAAATAATGATTATCAATTTTTGAATGTGTTAAATATGGATAGAAATTTAAAATAAATTTTTAAAATAAACAACTTCAAATTATTTTTAGCAAGTACATTAATCTTTAAAATAAAATAGTTCAGAAACAAATGGAAACAAATAATTCTACTTAAACAAATTCACTCAAAGCAACTTTGTAATAAAAAATGGTTGTAAAAGATATGCCAACCATTTGGTGAATGATATTTTTCATAAAGATTAATAAGTTTTCTAATTATAAGACTCTTAATAAATGCTATTATCATTACTTTCATGCAAATTGGTCAGTTTATATTGCCAGGCTTCTCTTTTAAACAATATCTGATGAACTATGGTCAAATCAAGATAAAGATTAAACAATTTATTATTAAAACATTATGACTTTTAAATACATATTAAAAAAAGAATTTTGGGGAAAATAAAGTAAGGATAAAAATCATAATGTATGCTACATGCTTCCAGATTCCAGTTTGTATTCCTATTTCTTATTGCCATGAAATAAACCATAGCCTGAATTGGAAAGTCTGTCCTATACACATGCCAACACTTACTGGCATTCTTGAGAGTTGTAAACAATATATTAGCTAACTCTCAAAACAGAAAGACTGAGATGTGTTTCCTTTTTTGGCATACATAAAGTAGGAAGAGAGTTTTTAAAAAGAACAAGAGTCAAATCTGTTATGCCTAATATTAACAAATCTTTAAAATATCTCACAAAGTTCTTATTACTAAAACTAGAAAACTCTCATATTACCTAAGATGGCTGATTTTCTTATCTTCATACTTATTGTAAAATCAGGAACTATGCATTACTAATATCATTAATTTTATACTGCCATAAATTAAATCTTAAGGCTTCAATTCTGTACTTATGGATGTCCTCAGCAGGAAAAGGATGTTTTTGGTTTCTGATAAAGCCTTTGGTAGTGGTTGTGGTGAGAGGGTGGGTAAGCAAGAATAAAAATCTTTTTCAAGAAGAAAAATTAAACTTACACAGGTTCTACAGCATTTTAAATAAAAAGATAGTTCTGATCTTGGGTTAAGCATTTAAAACTTTTCTTTAAATATCAGCTTTCTCTGGGACTTGCACAATTATAAATATGCTGGCCTCTACCTAGTAAGCATAATTTCATACTAGACCATAAAGGAGCTATTGACAAGGGGGCATGGGTTTTCTTGGGTGCTCCCTATAGTTAGGAAGATCCTGGTTGATTGTTTCTTGGATCATCATTTCAGAATTTCAGGGGCATGTCAGGGCTGGGAAGAATACTGCTCTCACTCTCTTTAGTTTTCATAGGAAAAGAGTAAATATTAGAGGCTTCACTTCCTTACCTTTAAATCTAGATAGATCACAAATGACTTTTATTGCTATGGAATTAAATTCAATAAGCATTAATGACTGACTTGTAATCAGTAAATGTGTACCAATGTGTAAAATAATTTATTAGTAGTAGTATTTAAATTTTTAAAGTAAGCACAAAATTTGCAAAATGATATTACAACTAAGACTATCAATTCTAAGCCAAATCAGAAAATCTGACCCTGAGTTAGATTTACATTCGAAGTATTCCATATGTACTATCTATACCTTACAACACCACACCAAAATATATAGGCTGAGAAGGGACTCAATTATTGAATGCCAAACAAATTATCTTATATAACATAAAATATAAAAGTTAATCTTAGTAATAAGAGAACACAAACTACAGTTTGCTATTCCAATTTTATTGCTAATTTTAAATAAATCTAAAAGAAAATCATAACATAAAATTGATGGAAAGTGGATTTAGATTTGTGAGAACACAAGATGTAAGAAAACTACAAAAATAACTTGTTATCACCACTGATGAGATAACAATAAAATATAATGATAAAGTTTGTCATGCAGCAGGACACAAAATATTTATAATTTGAAATTACCAGGAGTATCAAGGTCATTTTCTAAGTTAGTAAGTTCATCTCCACCTCCTACAACAAAGCCTTCAGGAATCTCCTCGTTAGTATCTATCTCAATATTATCATTTTCATCTGTAGGAACATGTAGTAATAATGTTAGTATATTGTATATTATTTGTTTTATATTGTTTGTCTGAAACGCTAAGGAAAAAAGCAGTATTTTAATGGGTTATTCAAATTCAAGTCTGACACAGATCAGCAAGTTAAAATACTTTTAAATTATTCTTTCACTATTAGATTGACATTTATATTTTACATTCATATGTCAAAGATGAATTGTCACATCAAAGCAGATGCAAAGGTTTTGACAACTTGCCACACTCTATCCTTGAATCACTGAGCCCACTGAGTTCCTATATTTTAAAAAGTACTCTATTAGTAATCTCTAATAACGGCATACAAAAATAAAGTTGGTTTGGTAACAAAGTCATCAAATAATATTTCTAAACTTCACATTTGATCACTTATTAGACATAAATGTATTTTAAAAATCATTCTTTAAAAACCTGTAGCTATATTTAAATTATTTGTATGAAGACTTGAATGCTTTTATGCTATTAATGAAATATTATCAAAAAAGTATTATAGATAAATTTAAAGATTGAGGGTAGAACAGACAGTACCATTATGTAAAAAAAAGTTCAGAAACGAAACAGTACATCTCAAAAGACTTAAAAATGGAAAAAACCTGTTATTATTTAAAATTAAATACACGGGAATAAGAAAGTTACACTATTTTTTTACACTTATTAAAATGTTTTAGGTCATAATTAATTAATGAAGTTTTTTTTTACATCAAAGATTTTTATTGTATATTTTTTCATTTATATATATATTTTTTAAGTGAGGCAACCTTGGTTGACCTCACAGATTACAAGGACCTTGTCAGTTTACAATCCCTTATTTTTTTATTTTTATTTTTTTATGCCTAGAGCACCTGGTCTTCCTAAGTGGTCTCCCATCCAAATACTAAACAAGCCTGACCTTAGCTTCCGAGATCAGATGAGATTGGGCTTGTTCAGGTGGCATGGCCATAGACTATTTTTTCCTTTATAAATCCTAGTGATAGTCTACGGCCATGCCACCCTGAATGTGCCCGATCTCGTCTGAACTCAGAAGCTAAGCGGGGTCAGGCCTCGTTAGTACTTGGATGGGAATCCACCGAGGAAGATCAGGAGCTATAGGAGTTAAAAAGAAAAAAAAATCAATCCTGGTGATAAAATTGGTTAAGTAATTTTGATGTTTATACATTTGAAAAGGCATAGTAATGATTTGATTTACATATTAGAGATTAGCTTTAAACTCTATTATTGACAGTCTGTACCTGTTGGAGAAATATCTATCTAGCCCTGGGAGTTAAAGAGTATCTGCACTGTTCTACAATTTATTTTTTATTAATAATGAGGTATTAAAATTGAGAAATTCCAAGATTCTACAACTTTGCTTAATCTTAATATTTGTCCTTTTCCCTGTACACCTTTGTGCTTGATTTTGGGCTTCCTAAGTAAATGCTAACTATGAGCATTAATAGTAATAACAATAGTTTCTATCTATTGAAGACTTACCATGTACTGTGTAAGCCGTTTAGAAGAACACAACAAAGAAAAAAAAGATTGAGATAAGCCCCCAGGGGAAAAGGTTTGCTAAATGCGTTCAAGACGCTAAGGCATTATACCCGGTTATATTATTTGAGTACAATCAGTTGAGGGAGCTGTTTTAATCAACCGTGCTTAGCCCAACTATTTGACTACTTTCATAAAAGTCAGCATCTTCGTCTTCACTATCCTCAAAAATTCTCTAAACAATTTTGTAGCAAATGTGAATGAATTAACAAGTATTTTCTGAATGCTAAATAACTATTCAGAACACTTCCTCATATGACTCCATATCAGAGATAGTTTAGTATCAAGATTTTTTAAGACTGTAATACTTGTTGTTGTCAACCAGTCTCTATTGATCATGACTGATGATAACCTAGAATGAAAACATAAAATTTGACATTTATTCGTTTATTCAAAAAACTTCTACTGTATACTGCAACTGCAATTTACAGCACACTGATAGATGTTGAGAAGATAGCAAGGTATATACAAAACATTTATTACACCTTCAAGGTATATAGTCAAGTGACTATAATACTATGTAGGACAGGTAAGTGTTATTGGAGTAAAAATTAGGTACAGAGCAAATTCAAAAGATGAAAAGATTATTCTTTGCCAATAGTACCGGGAATCGTTTTGTGGAGGCACTAACCTTTAAACTGGGTCTTAAAAAATGTACAGGATTTCAAAAGGTACAATTGGGAGAAGGGCATTACAGGGATGAAAGCAGGAAAGAGGAGGTTATGTTCAAAGAATTGTGTAAAGTCCTATTTGACTCAAGCATACTTAAAGGGAAATAATGGGAGGTAAGACTTGAAAGGTAAAACTGCAGAGAGCCCTGAAGGGCAGAATGGGAACTTTAAATTTTACTTGGTAGGAATGGAGAGATACTGGTGCTTAAACATGATTAGCACTGTACAGTTTAAGAGCAGTGTATTTAAGCGGTTTTCTACATAAGTGTCTTATTTTAATCAGATATGAAATATGTATAATTAGTAATACAAGCACTGAAGCTTATGTCTCTGATAAATTAGAGTGGCTTCAATACTATTTCTATAATATCACTCTTGCTTACATTCCGAAATGCCTTCTTAGGTGAAAAAAAAAAGTGGTCTAGAAATACACATTATCTATGACATCATCTTTTATGCAACTAGGTGTTGGGGTGGAGTATAGAAAGGATGGAGTCAGGAAATCTAGGTTGGAGACTGTTATTACCCCCAGGCAAGCAGCATAGAAAGCCTAACTTAGGATAAAAGAATTGGAAAGTGGGTATGACATGATTTGAAAACTGACTGGATAGCAGGTGGTTGGGGAAGGTTGAGGAAGGGTGAGGCAGATGTCAACATTGATTCTCCAGTGAACGATAGCATTGCTATGAAAAGAAATATTTAAATCTGGAAATGTGGTCGGATATGGGTACTTTCAGGTTCTGGAAATATGTAGAAAATTGTACCTCCTTTCATTACCCACCTATACAGTGCTGGATTCCTGTATGATGTTAAATATGTGCCATTCATTTTATTTCCCGGCTAAATAAAATCTCTGTCTACACTACTACTCACAGTAATGCTAAGTGGGTTAACTCAATGTTTATAACTGTATTGCTAACCTTAGATAAAAGGATTACTATTTGAGAGGGCAAGAGTAAAAACTGATCTCCTATAAAGCTCAGGTCTTCTTAAGAATGAATTTTCACTTTCTTTCCATTCATTGACTTCAGTTTTATGATGAACACTTGAATTCTTTTCAACAGTTAATGTTACACATTTCTTAACACCTGTGGAAATACTCTAAATACTCTAGCAGAATTAAAGTGCACATGTATCTGTGTGTGTATGTTTAAGATACTACGTATTATATATATATAAGATATACCTATATCTATATATATCTATCTTCATGGCTAATCACTGAAAACCCAGAAGGTGAGCGTGGCAGAAAGTAAATTAGAGATCCATTACACAATAGAAGCTGGTTCCCAAGTATGGCAGGTATAATGTATGCATGAAAAGGTAAAAGAAGATTGGATATGCACTGGAATGAGACAATGCATTCCAGCTGACATTGCACAGCACTAAAAGCAAAATGGGGATCCCAGTGGCGTGATTGTAGCACAGCAGTAAGGCCAGTCTTGTAACACTTATTTTTTATAAATAAATTGAATGAAAAAAACCAGGATATTGTTGACGATAAAAATAGAGTATCTGTACGTAAAAAAAAAAAGAAACTGAGGTTATTATTAAAAATATGTCCAAAAAATTCAGAAAACATTCAGACAAAATTTCTCATTTGTATTATGATTTTTAAAATGATCACTGAAAATACCTATAAAATTCATAACTTTTGAAATTATTCTATAGAAATATGAAAGATTAAAAAACACAATATATTATTAATAGAAGCCAAAAATAAAAATTAGTAAAGGCCTATAAGTTTTTATTTTGGTTCAACAAATTTAGTTAAATCTATTTGCCATTTAAGGATTATGCGGGCATACATTCTCATAGACAAAATTTAAAAAAAAATTTCTTTATTCATTGAAATGCAAAAACAAAATGCACTATTTTATCTAAATCAAAGAGGGGGAAAAATGTCAGTTTTAAAGTTAAATGATCTTCACCTAACTCAAACCAAAGTGACAAGCTACAGAATAAATATATATATATGTAAAATATACAAAATATATATCATATAGACCATATAATAAATAATAAATAGAAGACATAATATAATCTTAAAACAAGATAGACACCTCCTCCAAATGCCCGTGGACCATTACAAAATTTTAACATTTGACTAAAATAAAAATTTATTAATTCCTAAAACAGAAATTCAGGCCATATTCTCTGACTACAATACCACACAACTAAAAATGAAAATATCAAACTTTGTTTGTTCCCAAACACTTGAACCTTGCTAAGATCAATCAATACAGCAAATGAACCCACCAGTTTTTTTACAAAGAGTCAGAATTTTAAAATTAGGCAATTATAGGTGTATAACTTCAAATTAATGCAGAAATTGAAAAAACATGTAGTATACCCAAGTATCAAACGGCTTCTCTCGTAAACCCTAAAATTATGTCAAAAAGAGGACAGGTAAAAGCTAGGCTATAGATCCTTGGACAGGTGTGATTCTGTTATTTCACAAATATTAGGCTATTTCTGGTTGTAATAGGATGCAAGTGGGTTGCCTGAATACATGGTTATCCATGACTTAAAATATCTTGCATATATTCTCTGTGGACACCATTTAGCTGAATATACTGCACCTCAAACATACTAAGTTTCCTTTCTTCACTGAGGCTGGTTGCTGCTTGAGAATGGTAAAAAGCAAGCTTTTCAAGTGGGTTCAGGCAATGAGTATGAGTAATAATCATGTTTAACACATTCCCCAGGCTTTGCTTCTACCTTATAATTGCCAGCTCTTGACTATCCACTCTTCTTTGTCACTCTGGACCACTGCTTCCAAAATCTTTCTATGCTAGTTCTCCATCTAGGCTGGTCTCTACTTATTTCTCTCACCTCCTTTCACACTATTCCTTATTCAGACCTGATGATTCCTACCAAACAGTGGAAGAATGGACACTAATTTGTTAATTCTTTTCCTTGACTTATCAACCTCATTGGGTCATTTTCACTTAGGAATTAGACTTCTGTGAACCCAAGTGAATTTTTAATTTGCTATGCAATGGTCATCAAACTGTACTGTGCAAGCAAAATCTAGCCCACCACATTTCTGAGGAAAATAACAGTCTAGCCCATTAACTTACATATTGTTCAAGGCTGCTCTCAGGCTACAAGGGCAGAGTTGAGTAGTTAAGACAGAGACCATGTGACCTGCAAAGCCTAAAGTATTTACTCTGGTCCTTTTTAGGAAGTTTGCCAAATCCTGTCCTAGCAGAGCGGTTGGCACTGCTCAGTGGATAAATACCATCTCTATGAATAGTTGAATTTCAGGCAGGAATTTTACCTTCTCCCTTATCCTAAAGGTCTGTTCCCCCCAACTACCAGCTCCAATAGCTTCAGCTTACACCTTGAGGCCAGAGCAGATCTAGTCTGATCCATATGCCTTTAGGGAGACAGAGCAATATTCACCACTGAGGTCAGGAAATAGGCCTGCTCCACTTATTGTAGGTCAACTTTAGCTGTAATTAAGAGCCTACCATCTGATATGTGGCTGCTTACAGAATCCAAGGTATACTGTGTCCTATGAGAGAAATGGACCTTGGTCACTTTATTCCTAGGGAACAGAGTCTAGGCTCCTCAGCAGGTTCTCATACATCATCTGTTCAACTTGGTCCCATCTTCATGTTGCCTGGCTTCCCCTCTGTTCTGGTCTGTACTTCTTTGTTACCTGCAGATCCAATCCTCATTTGTTCTTTATTTACTTTGTTGACTATTGAATGATGCTCAAATCAAGTCTTTCCCTAGCTAACTTTCCCTAGCTAACCATATAGTAAGAAATCCATTTTTGGGGCTATAACACTAACAAAATTTCTCTACTTAGTCTAGTACTGGCTCAGCTGGCGTTGGATTATAGAGATGAAACAAATTACATAGTTGACCCATCCCATACCATCAAATAAAATATTTAAATCTTAGCCTTCCCAGAGTTTACAACTCATTTAGCATTTTACTTGCTCATTACTGGGGGAACAAATTAAAAGAGACACTGTATGCCTCTCTATGGTATTATTACTGTTCTATGGGTCTATAATGTCACAGGTGGGTAGCATTAGTGGCTTTAGGACAGTCTATCTCGAGGATCAAGAATATAAAACTTTTTTCCTATTATACTGATATATGAGGAGGCAAAGATTTTTAAAGACTTAGAATATTTGGACTTTTTATAACATCAAAGAAACACCTTGTATTAATAACAAATAAAACAAATTATCATAGCATTATATAAATGTATCTGTGAGTACTTATTGATCTTACTATAAAACTTTAGTAGAGAATATAGAAACTGCAATAACAATTCTGAATGATAGGAGTTAAAAAGGTACGATGAAGGATTTAACTGAGATGTAAACATTTAGAGAGGTACAGAGGGACAGATACATAGCTGTTTGGGAAAACAGCTTTCAAATTTATGTGGGAAGATTATATGCTATAGGCAATAGTTGGAATTCTCTATAATAGTATGATTTTAACATAAGGAATCAATTACGACTAATAGTAGTAAGTTTCAGTTTACTATGGGGAAATGTATTGACCTAGAAATAGCTTACCTGTGTTTCAGTTCACTAAGGTCTTATTTTGTCCTCACTTGCCTACTCTTCACATGATCTTAGCATTCTAAGATTAACTCAGGACAATATCTGGAATATTTTGGTAGATAAATAGGTTATAGAGCTAAAACCCACAGGCTTCTTGAATTTACTCCTCTTAAAAATCTAAAACGTTCCAAGTTAAAGATGCCTAAACTGAGCAGCAAGAGACAAAATTAAAATTCTCTTTAATTATGTATGTCATCCTTGTCCCAATATCAAGTTTAGACTAATTTCTATAGACACTGAAGAAGACCCTTTTAGGATAAGGATACCAAGAAGAAATAGATATGAGACTCATTAAAAATTCTTACATGTCTGGCTATAATGCCAGAACATTGTTAAAGCTACTTTCTAAAGATCTGGTTCAAAGTGAAAATCTTTTGTGATCTTTCGAAGCTCACTACTAATAAGTCTTCTGATCTAGATATTAAGAACTTGATTGAATTTTACTCATTGCTAATACAATTAATGAGGTATCTTAGAAATCATAAATCAAAGTCTGTATGAGTTTTCTCCTAAATCATATTCTAAGAAAGTATTCTTGAGTTGTTAAAAATTAAGCCAAGAAGTAGATTTGGAAAACATCAACAGTTATCTTCTGATTTACTATGCCTCCTTTAGTTTTTTGCAACATATCAATAGGTTAGAAACTTTATGTATTTGATGCAACATTTTGAAGTAAGAATATAAAGTTCCAAAAGGTCTATTGCGGATTTCTGGGTTGTCTGTAGAATATGATACAAGATTCTTTAACTCACCTCCAGATGCCTTTGACCTTTCTTTCAACTTTTCTGCAGCCATTTCACCATAGCTGGGAAGTTCTGACATCTTCACTCCAGATCGAGCTTCTGCTATTAGCTGACGAGCTCTCTCTCTCAGCTGCCGACGTCGCTCTTCATCTTGCTGCTAAGATATATTGAACAGTTGCCAACTCAGTAATTGACAGAAATGCAATTTCATTTTCAATCTGATCATCATGATAGTAACTGGTTTACAGCATGGTGCTTGGCCCACATTATAAATAGGATGCTCTATATCAGTTGGATGTCACACCATTTTTAAAAGACATCCTAGAATCAGATTTTTAAAAAAATTTACAAATTACTGTATTAAAATGCCTGTTAAAAATTCAGAGTAGCCCCTAAAGAATGTTTGGCAATAGCAGAAACTGTTAATAATAAAATAATCGGGCTTACAGAAAAAGTCATACTACTGAAAACAGAATTTCAATTAATGCCTTATTTTTTAAGAAGAGAATTTAACTTGCTGTTTTCTAATAAAGGCATAGAGTAATGACTAAAAGACATCTTTGATAGCAGAAAATGCTGCTATACTATGATGATTAAATATAGGAAATGGCAATTTTAGGGGGTTGGAGCAGGCAAGGGGATAATGTGTTGGCTATGTAAGTTATTGTTATTGTTAGTTTAAAATTGGAATGAGTGACTGATGTACTATCCCCATGCCTACGCCCTCTTCCCCCAGAAGCACACTGAGAAGAAAAAGTAACATCTAATGTGGTTTCTGATATTTAAAATCATCAAAGACTACAGAGAATGAAATAAAATAGTTTTTGCCAACCAAAAAAGGATTATTATTAGTCACATATAATCAATGTGAAATTGCTTTGTAAACTAGAAAGTAGGTAAAATAAGGGATTATTATAACAAAATAATGCCTGAAATAATCTGGCCCCAACATCTTTGCAGCATTTTCTTCCCTTAACCTCTCCCAACTTCCATTAAACCTCATATTTATACATACAGAATTGCTTGTATCATGTAGTTAGTTTCTCATGCACACGTGATTTGAATATGTCATTTCCTCTTTCTGGAATGTTCTTCTCTCATCTTATTTAACTCTTTTTCATTCTTTGATATTCAATTCAAATCCACTGAACTTCTTTTGATGATCTTTCCCTCCTCCCCACTGGTGGAATAAAGTCCTCCTTCTTCTATGTGATTATAGTACCGTGTATGTGTGATTACTATTTAAAATAATATTTGTTAAAGTAATTATAACTGTATAATTGCCTTCTTTTCAGCAGAACTGAGCTACTTGAAGGCAGGAGTATATCTGATTTATCTTTGTATCTCTGATCCTTAGTACATACCTTGGTACTTGGTACTTGCTACAGAAAGTTCAAGTATGAAAACTTATAATTCATACTCTCAAAAGCTTATAGAGGAAAAGATACAAGAGCCATAATAAAGAGTTTTGATGAAAATGAAGCAAGAGTTTAGAAGAAAGAAAGAACATACTTGGCTGAGGGACAAACGGACGGCATCATGACTACAATTTTGAACTGGGCCTGCAGAATGAGCAGGACGCGGGGGTAAAGATGGGAATTGGTAGTTAGGTGGGTCAGTGTAGAGAGACTAGGAGGCAGGAACAACACAAAGATATTGAGGCAGGAAAGTATATTGGGGGAAAAGTAGTTTTCCTAGCACAGGACGAAAATAATGACAGATAAAGCAAGAAAAATAAAACTAGGTAGGTAAAGGCCCTGTCCAACATTTTTATTCTAAAGAAAGTATGGGCCAATGAAAAGTTTGGTTCTGTGTCTGTCTGTTCCCCCAACCCCTGCCCCTTTAAAAAAATCTTTTGGTCTAGACTAATGCATAAGATAGGTTGGCATAGAGAGACTGGAAAGAGACTTGTTGGGAGGCTATTATAATAGTCCAAAATAAGATCCAGAGCTAGGACGGTGGCAATAAAAATGGGAAGAGACAAGTGTAAGAAATATATTAGAGACAGAATTAATACCTGTACCAATTCTTGGTAATTAATTAGATGTGGAGGGAAGAAAAAGGCTGACTCAGAAGTTTTAAACTTGGGCAACTAGTAGAACTGTGGCACTAAAATAGAAAAAACTAAGAGGAATTATAAGAAGGGAGGGAAGGAAGTTTAAGGTCAGACAGACTGGGTTTGATTGGTTGGTAGGACATCTGAGGAAAGATGTTAGCAGGTAGTTGGGAAGTGAAACTGATGCTAGGAAGTAAAATCTAACTATGACCATACTATGAAGTTACAGGAATATATGAAAGTACCCTGAAGAGGTACTACAGAGAAAAATGAGGGCTACTAATTAAAACATGGAAAATATCGACATTCAGATAAGACAGAAAAAGAGAAAAACTAGAACACTGATGTACCCTGAGAATCAAAGTAGAAGCAGCTTTCATAAAAAGGGGAATGACTGACTACAGTAAATGTTAGACGTTAGTAGTCGAACATGAAAAGCAGTCAATTAAATTTGGTAGGTAATATTGTTAGGTGCAGGGGGAAACACCAGATTGGTAGAGCTCAAGCTTAGGCAATTCTTTCACAAATTCTGAGATGTCTAGAAATGAGAGCTGTCGAAATTAATGGAGGTAGGTTAACAGGGGTATTAAATAGACCCAGAGAGAAGACAGAAGCTCCCAGTGAACAAAGTGAAATAATTCCAGTATCAAAAAGAACAATGACTGCAATAAATTAAATCAATGAAATCACACATTGAATCAATGAAAAGCTATCAATTCATTATGATGTTCAAAAAGTTCTTCTAAGGATGTGTAAACTCATTTCAGGCAGCCTTCAAAAGTAACTCCTGAAAATTAGCAATTAGAGTAAAAGAACCAAACAATTATCTTGTCTTTTCAGTGGGAACTAAATTTTAGGGTAACTAAATAGTCTCAGTCAATGAGAGAAAGCTCTACTTTACAAAATACCAGCTATAATAAAATTTCAAAAAAGTAAAACTATAAAAATATAACTTTGCCATTCATAAAAGAATGACTGATTCTAGCAAGGATTATCAACTGTTTTTAGAGCTCTTAGGTGAATGTCTTTTGGGGAACAGGATATTCATTGATTACTCTGGCAGACTGTATTTTCTAAAGATGGCCACAACTGAATTTCTCATCCCACACACTCTCTGCAATGTGACCCTACCACTCCTTCATCAAGAGCTAGAGTTTAATTCTTTCCCCCTTGAATCTACACCAGCTTTAGTGACTTGTATGTAATTGACGGAATGTAGAAGTGTTGTAGGTGATTTCTAAGGCTAGGTAGGAAATGCCATACCCCTTTTGACCAGTTCTCTTGAAATTCTTGTGTTTTATACTCTCTGGTAAACTAGTCATGCTGTGAGAATCCCAGGCTACATGTAAGTGCTCCAGTTCACAGTCACAGCTGAGTTCAGCCTTCAGTCTTCCTGGCCCAAGGGCCAGACATGTGAATGCAGAAGCCTTCATATGATCTCAGCCTTTAGCATTTTTAGTCACCCCTAACTATTCAAGTCTCCCTAGCTGAGGCCCTAGACAATGTAGAACAGAGACCAAGCATCCTTACTGTGCCCTGTCTGAAGTCCTGACCTCATAACCTGCGAGCATAAAAAACAATTTTTTACATCACTAAGTTTGGGATAGTTTGTTACACAGCAACAGTAATTGGAACACACACTTAAGTAACACCACATAGATTATTTCCTAATTACAAGGGGAAAACCTAGTTGTAAATAGAAAGATCAGAACCAAATCAGGGATTAGGGATCACTAATTTAATGGTCAGTCTTAGCGTCACTAATGTTCAGTCAACTGTATGTCATATTTTTTGATGTGAAGCACATGAAGTACACATCACCCACAAAAGACTAGTCTAAATGTTTAAAGTGAATCCACTAAGCCTTTACATATAATTTCCAGTTTATCATAAACACAGGGGTTAGAGAAACATGATAAATGACTCAGCAAGGAAGCAACCAAATAAATCCAGAATGTAGGATATTCAGGACAACTGACAGGGTCATTTTAATGAGAGAGAGTCATGAAAACAAACACAATGAAACCTACTAACCAATCGCCATCACCACCAACAAAAGGGATCAAACACATAAAATGTATATAGTCCTGGGGAGATATTAGTTTGGACAAACCAGCTGTAAAGGAAATTTCAATATAATCACAGTATTAAATGAGAAGAAATGCAACTTGACTTAAAAAAAATAGTTTATATATTTTGGCAAAAATAAATACACATAAAAATACGTATGTACAGAGAAAGACTTGGAATTGGTATTCACAAAGTTGTTAAAGATATCTGGGTGTAGAAACATGATATTTTTGTTTTCCTTCATTTATCTTCATTTTCTAATTTTCTATAATACACTTAAAGTACTCTTGTAATAAAAGTTTTTTTTAATAAAAGAATCTTGTGAGGAAGAAGAAAAAAGATGAGATGGCAGGTTTCCTAGGCTGGGTGATATTTGTGGTAGGGGCAACAGAAGAGAGATCTAACATTCAAGAAAAAACTTATTAGTATTTATTTAGAGACACAAGCTTGTATGTATTTAGAGGAGTAGTATGCACCGGCAGGGTGAGACTGAAGATGCGAAGACTAATATACAAAATCCTCAGTTCACTATTAGCATTTCTGAACTTGGAAAATATACTAGGAATAAAAGGAAATACTGACTTGATGATGGTGAATTTGGTGAGGTTGCTGATTTTTCTGAGCTTTTATGTGACAACTGCTTTACATGCATGGTCTCATTTAATTTTCACGACCCAATTTTTACCAATGAAAATATTTAGGTTTAGAGTTCCAAGGTCACACAGCTAGAACTGATGTCAGAGCCCAGAGCCCAGCTGAGGTCTATCTCACTACAAAGCCCTTGTTCTTAACCATGAAACTATTTGATCCCCAAAAGAATCAAATTACATGATAAACTGAGGAAAATTGAGCTTTTACTAAACTTTCACCTCTCAAACTTAAGTTAAGAACACTAATAAATACCATTATTTGATATGCCTCAGGCACTAGGTTTAAGTGAATTTCACTGTGTGAAGAATAACTTCTTGCAGAGCTGGAATTTGGTGATTCAGAGTAAGATGAAGTGGTCTTAGGTCATCTTAACTGAGTTAAAATGAAATAAATGATTCTACATTTCTGAACATGAAATGGAAACCTAATATTTTTCCTCACAAGCTTCCCCTTGGCCTCCCCCTCCCTCACCTAATAATACTCCCATCTGCAAATGTTTCTGAGAGCTTACCAAGAGTGCAATTTGAAGCAGGCAATCATTAATAAAACCAACTCTAAATACTAATTAGGGACACTTTATCAATTTCCATGTAAATTGTTTGTTTGTACTTATTTACCCACCATTGTTCTCCATACAATAGAAAAAAATGCAAATGAACAAATCAGAATGCAGCCCCAATGGGACTTTCTGTTTATAACCATTAGCCCAGAGGTGTGCTGTAATTCAATTCTCAAGTAGCAAGATTTAGCCTCATTAACAGACTGCAAGGGCAGGTTACAACTCATAAAACCCTACAGTAAACAAGTTTATGGACACAGCACAAAATCTTGAGCCTGATTGACAGAATTCTAGTTCCCTATCAGATTGACTTGATTTACTTTTCTACTAATGTCCTAACACCACAGAGACAATTCTGCTTGGGCCTCGAGCTCTCCAGTGGGATGGCATATCTGCATCGTTTGTTTTCTCACCCTTTAACTTCCCTCAAGACAAAGAACCAACTGAGAAATAGAAGTTAATTGTTAAAGTCAGAAGGAAAAGCTTGTAATTATAGCAATTGATAATGCAACTAATTTTAATTTAATTGATAGTATTAATTTTCAGACTCATTATAAGTAAAACGATTTCGCTTTAATTTTTATATGTAAGCTCCATTAAAAGTCAGTTTTTGCAGTAATATTTAAAGAATAGATAATAACAAAATCTAATCGTCTTTTACTCAAAAAAGATATTGTTTATGTCAAAGGAATAAAATGACCAGCGATTAGGAACAATGATTATTTATTATATTTGTATAGCATTCACCAAACTGCTCAAATAAGTAGATAATGAATATTTCTTAGATGGTTTGCCTAACTACCCAAGTACAAAAATGCGTTATTGCTATGTTTCAACTATTCTGTATTCAAAGGAAGACAGAGACGCATAGCTTTAAATAAATCATCTATTTACTACTTCTGCTGAAAAAAATTTTAAAAATCTTTTATGGGATACAGATGCAAGGTAACATTGAAGAGTTGCTATCTTTACAAAGAAAAGTATACTGAAAAATTCAACAGATAGGAAAGCTATATGTCTCTCATTTACCTGTCTGGTCTAAATAGACTTAAAGAAACTGAAGTAGTTAGGCTTCTTATTTCTAAGAAGGCTTCTTATTTCTATTTCATGATATTTATCTTTTTTGCACATAATATTATTTAGAGTTAGACTGAGTTATGCTGAATAATCTAGATTTTGTAAAATGGATGTACTATTTGGAGGGTTTGATGGAGGCTGTATTTTGGGAGACCTCCCTCTCCATGACCATCTTTTTACAACAAATTTTTGAGTAAACGTGCCTGCGCCCAGTATTTTCACACATGTTGTCTCATTTACTACTCACAACTCTGTAAAGTTAACTACTATCTCTCTGATTTGATAGCAATTGAATCTCACTTAATGCACTACCCAAGGTCACACATCTTGTAAATCTCATACTAAAAATTAAAAGCAGTGTCTGTCTGATTTCAAAGCACTGGTCCTATTACAAAACTGGCGTACAGAATTTTCCTTAATTTATACAGGTTAAATTCTCCTTTGAGCTTCTGAACGCTGAGAGATGAAGAGAAACTGACTTGCTCATATTCATTTAAAACTTAGGTTCCCGACTTTAAATTATAATCCTTTAAAAATGTGCTGAATATGGTACACTTAAGCTTTACTTCTCTTTTTGCTAATATCCCCAGGACAATGCAAAAGTCCTGTTATAGTGCAAAAGCTCGTATTTCAAATACAATGGATTTAAGAATTTCAAATGTAGAAAGGGATCAGAAACTAACCACTTGGACATAAGCTGAAAAAATATTTAGCCCTTTCACAGCATATCTTCAAAGTTACAATTTTCCTTATCGTTCTGAAATGGCCTACAATCTACCATAGATAGATGCACTAGTAAAACTTGACAATTTAAGGACAAACTCTTTGAGAATAAGTAATATAATTCCTTGTTTCCTTTCCATAAAAATGTATTGGTATGCAATTTTTATATTTCACAGTTCACCGACATCTAGGCAAGCTTTCTTCCACTGCTTCAATGGTGCTACTTTTAATTTTATCCTCCTTAGTCGTAGTAATTAAAGTGATCAGCAGTGGCATCCCAGCGGCTTTGACACAGCTACAATCCCCTAGCAGACTTTTGCTTTTAAGGAGGAGAAAAAGACTACAGTTTCATTTCACAGAGAACAAGAAAATCAAGCTTCTCCAATCCTCAACTTTATTCAATTGTTCTTTCATCAGCCTTTGGATCTTAAGAATCAAATAAAAATGGCTGCCATGGGGGGTCCTTTTTATACATGCTGCAAATGTCACCAACTGACATTACTTAAGTCAAAAAATGATGCCATGGATTTGTGAAGGTGAATTAGAACATGAGAAGCTGTCAGTGTAGCTGCTGAGATCATTACCCACCCAAGGGTGTCTTTCATAACATTAAATAGTTTTATTCAATCAGTTGAAAAATATATGTTGAAAAGTTTTTCTATTTAAGAAACACGTCTACACACATTTTTGTGAAGCGTTAATGTTTGCATACTTACTCCTTGTAAATTTGTGTTTATAATAGAACAAAACACCCTATTTCTTCCAACAAACTTATAATTCCACATCTTTTACCTCCCTTAATAGCACAATATCCTGTGTTTGTGTTATCTTCAGCATTTCACAGAGCCTTAGTAATTGGACTTTTATGAATTAATTACACTAAATACATTTTAAGTTATCTTAAAAAAATTTTTTTAAAGGGCTTTACTCAGTACTGCTAGTATTTCACAGGGTTCTATTCTCAAAATGGTCCATGAAATTCCTCAATTTTGTAGTAAACTAAGAGAAAGAACTTGACTGTCACCCTTTCATCATTAGACAGGAAGTAAGACTGTTATTAGGCATTCAGAAAGGACAAAAAAAAAAAAAAAATCCTGTGCTTGTCCAGAGGCAAGGATTACCAAAGTGCACCTATTCACTTGCTTCTGAAGATAAAATGAAAATAAAAAAATAAAATAACAAGATCTTTAAAGGTTTAGTAGACTAGATATTTTACTGCCAGCCTGATCAGCTCTTGACTGAATAAATAGGATTTAGGGTAAAACATTAAAACTGTTTAGCAGATCTTTTCAATCCATTTCAAACTTTTCTTATGCTGGTTTGTAATATAAGCAGACATGCTTATAAATGGCCACACCTGCTCATTTCTCTGGGGATGGCCTGATCTCTGTTTCTCTAACAAAGAAAGAAAGAAAGAAAGAAAAATCAGCCTTTCTTGTTGCAAAACAGAGTGGAAAGTCAAAATCTTTCTCAAGTTTGCCCCATCTGGTCAGATTAAATCTTTGATCAACCCTGGGGATTACATTTATTTTTGTAGTAACTACCAAATTTTGGATTTGGTTAAATTACATAGGCAAAATATTAAAAAATGTGAATTTAACTTTGAGATCTAGTTTTAAATATATGTGTAGAAAATATAAAAGGACTAATTTGAAAAAATAGATATGCATTTTAAGAATTTAGATTTCATTTAGTATTCAATTCATAAAACTGAATATATTACACTGAGGTTTTTATGTATCTCCTTGTTTCAAGATACAACAACAATTATTTTTAATTGTAGCATTTGTTCTGCCTGTGTGCTGGTATACCATGCTGTACAAATAAGGAATTCTAAACATATAAGAATGTGATCAAGTTAATGTTGCTAAATGAGCCTTTAAGTATCTGGAAGAAATACAGGATATAAAGTTTTTATATCCTACATCAGTGGTCATTTTCTTTCCTTCATTAAACCAATACATAAGACTTTCTAGTAGGTACTATATTTCTCTAAGAATAATTATTTTAGGATTATAAAAGTAATTATTTTGTTTTTGAAAACTTCAAACTGCATTAGCAGAATAGAAATAGTTTGTGCCTCCAAAAAGGACCCTTTGATA
>PUFA01000064.1:4877500-5077500 GCA_003508835.1 Eonycteris spelaea
TTTATTTGAAATGTTTCACTTTTCCTAGACTAAGTTCTTGTTTGCTTGGACCTGTTTTGGTGCTTTCTCTTCTGTTCTTTCTTTCTTTCTTTCTTTCTTTCTTTCTTTCTTTCTTTCTTTCTTTCTTTCTTTCTTTCTTACTACATTTATAATTTGTTTTGGCAGCTGAAGTTCAACTTCTCATTATTCTTCATTTTTCAAAAACAATTTTGAAATTCAAAACCATTTTTTTTTCCGATTCTTAAAACTCCCATTGTAATTTTGAATAAAAGTCCAATAACTTGGGGAGAATGTACAGCTTTCAAATATTAAATCTCACCTTTCAGACTCTGTATATATGAACACTCCTATTCTCAAGTATTTTTTATGTATCTTTGTAAAGCATGTCGTTTCCTTTATGAAGGTCCTGCACTTTTCTTGTTAAATTGATTCTAAGGTCTTTGTATTTTTGTTGCTATTTGAAGTGAAATCCTTTACTCACTATATTTACTGGCTAGTTATTGTTACTATTTTAAGACACTATTGTTTTACATATATTTATTTTGTAATAGTGTAGTTTACTGGTAATTAGTTTCAATAGTTTACTACTTTGAGTTTTCTGGGTTGGTGACTATCAGTTATGCAAATAATGTTAATTTGGTCTCCATTTCAATGTTTGCATTTCTTATTTCTTCTTGTCTTACCACATTGGCTAATTGTCTAAAAAAAAAAAACAACAAAAAACAAAAACCCCCACAAAACAAAACTACAGTGGGAGCCACGAGCTTACTTAACCTGCACTTGATGTGTTTTGAACTTTTTAGTTATACTAATATGAGATTGGTCAAAGTTTGATTAGACTGTTTATTGTGCTGTTTTTGTCTTTGTCAGATTTTTGTATTGGCATTAGGCGAATTTCACAAATTAAACAAGGGAGCTTTCAGAAAAAAATTATATGGTCTGTGACATTTTATATAGTAATAGAACAGTTGATTTCTTAGAAGTTTAAAAGAATTTGCCCATAAAATCATCTGGCTCTACTTCCTTGGCAGACTTTTCCAATTTTTTCCATGGCATTTGTTTGTTTGACTTTTCTACTTCTTTTGGATACAATTTTGGTAATCAGCATTTTCTTAAAAATTTATCTGTTTTGCAGAAATTTCATTTTTATTTGTTGTAATGTGGCACATGAGATTCTTATATAAGTAAAAATATTTCATGTCAGCAGATTATATACATTTCTATTTCTAGTTTTGAATATTTAGATTTGATTCTCTTAAATTTATTAATAAGCTCAACTCCTTTTTTTCCCATAATTTTAAGTTCTGTTTTATTTTTGTTAATCATTTCTTCTTTAATTTTTCTAAGTCATTTAATTTGAAATTGTAGTTTCTTTTTGTCTTTTTAAAGATTACTGATGAAAACATTTAAGTTTATATATTTGTCCTCTGACTATAGATTTAAGAGCATATCATAAGCTCATGGATATTTTCTATATAGTGCTGAACTGTAAATCTTTTCCTTCTTTAACCAAAATTATGAGTGAATTTAAAAAATTTCAAGGAGCTGAGGGTATTTTTTATAAGAGGGTGTTATCACTTTTGTTAATAATTTCTAGGTCTGTTTTATGGTGAATTAAGAGTGAGATTTAAAAAACTTCTACTTTTCAAATTAATTGTAATTTTCTTTGTTAGAAAATTCTTACACTTTGTGGATATCCCTAATTCAGTACATATATTTTATTATAGTTATGTGTCTACATGTCTATCATTCCATTAGCCAATGAGCCCTGGGCAACCTTGGTCATTTCTGTATTTTCAATATTAAGAGCAGTGCCTGGTAAATACCAAGCATCAATAAATGTTGGTTGAAATGACCTTGAAAGACAGATGGGGGCATGACATGTGCTTAATTGGCTAAGGGGCCTGAGATTATGGGTTCCATTTTCATATATACCAGATGACTTTACTGATTCACAGCCAAAGGCCAGGTACCAGGGGCTTTCATAAAGCAAGGTGAAATGTGGCTTCCATATTGGTAACAAATTAGTGTCATTTTTGATAGGATTAGAGTTAATTCTAACTTTTTGTTGTGATGCCAACACATAGGAGTGTACCCAGTCCTAAATTTATGAGAAGAAGCAATTTAGATAGTGGAAAAGAGCTGCATCTACCAGAGATCAGACCATGATTTGCTTGGACAAGTCACATAGGTTCTCAGGACTGCAGCTTCCATGGTTATCAAGAGATGACATTGGACTGAGTTATTTCTAGTGATTAAAAACAGGATCTTTGATAAGCTGCAAGAAAAAATAACTCACAATACCAAAAGAAATTTTAAGGGATGCAAAGAAGAAATATTTTTATATTTTAGGGTTAATTTTTTTTAATTACTAAAATTGAACACAGAATTTTGTGTGTTTGTGTGTTGCATATAGACAAATTTTTTGCAGAGAGGTTCTGATTAGGTTTTACAAACATCTGTGATCCAGAAAACCTTAAGAAATGCCTCTTAGAGGGATTACAAATCTGAGGATCAGAAATCTTTGATGAAATATGGGAGAAATTTTATTTCTTTTTTCTCCTAGACCTCTTCATTGCATCATCCCCTCATCTGTCAGTCAATCAAATATTTATAGAGCAGCTCCCATGTTCAAGGCATTCTGCTCTTCCAATGAGGAGAAATAAAAAAAGGACATGATATTGTCACTGACTTTTAGAAGCTTAAGGTATAATTGAGGAGAGAAGACAAGTAAGCAAAGAAAGTTAGCAAATAAGTCTGGTATAGGGCAAATACATTGACCACAGGCTGAGGACTTCCCTTTTTACCTTGAACACTTACAAATGATTGGGAAACAAATTTAACAAGAACATAGCCATGCGTAAATCAAGAGAGGACATTTCCAGCCATCATAAATGGAGAGGTTTCCATAAAATAATCAAATACATAGGCTATATTGGAATTTAGAGGCCTTAGCTGTTAGGCTTATGGGGACTGGGTAAAGAACTGGCTAATAAATAGGTTAGGCTGGGACCCCATTACCTTGAAAGCTGGGGGCTGAATGTGGGAGTGGGACAGCAGGAAAACCCTGTTTTCCTGCCTGATTGTGGCTAAGGTTCTGAGAAGTACCACCTAGGATCTTGGCACTATGCTGTATGCTCAGGGCCAGGGCTGGTAAGCAGATTACCTTGAGCTGAGAAGCTGAACATAAATATCAAGTCCTCCTTAAGACTGTCCTGGGTTTGCTGGATATTTATAGGAGAAAATTTTCATAAAAGATAATTTGACAAACAAAAATTACAAGGTACCAAGGTTAACCAACACTATGAAAGACAAATAACAAACTCAGCAAATAGATGAACCAACATCCAAAGAAAGGAGATATTAGAACAATCCAAAAAAAAAATTAATATAAATAATTGCAAAAGTAAGGGAGGGCATAGAAATAATGAAATATTAACAGAAGGCAATAAGACAAGAACTGCTGTAAAAAATTCAAAACTTCCGAAATAAATAGTTACTGGAATAACAAATTGAATCTGTGAGTACATTAGTTAACAAATCATAAGAAAACAGTAGCTTAAAACAATAAACATTTATTATCTCACAGTTTCTTTGTGTCAGGAATTCAGGAATGGTTTAGTTGGCTGATTTTAGTTCAGGGTCTCATTAGGTTACAGTGAAGATGTGAGCCAGATCTGCAGTCATCCGAAGACTTGACTAGGGGTGGAAGACATGTTTCCAAGGTGACTCCCTCACAGGGAAGGTGGCAAGTGACCTTAGTTCCTCCCAACGTAGGCCTCTTCAAGGTGCACTTTATTGTATTCTCATAACACTGCAGCTGGCAAGTGATCACAGAGGGAGTAAGGAGGAAAGAAGCTAAGGAGGCTACATGCTTTTTGTGACCAACTCTTGGAAGTTACCTCCACCATATTTTATTCATTAGAGGATAGTCACTAAGACTAATCTTAACTCAAGAAGAGAGGAGTTAGATGCCCCCTCTTGGAGTAAGGACTACCAAAAAATTTGCAGGTGTATTTTAAACCACACAATGGACCAAGTAGCATATTATAGACAACAAAAAAAATGAATTATGAAGCCAGAAAACTGATTTGAGGAAGTGTCCCAAAATGAGGCAGAAAGAGATAATGGGATAGAAAATATGAAAAGAAAGTTCAGATATCTGGAGAATAGATTTAAAACTCCAACATATGTTTAATAGGAGTCCCAAGAGGAGAAAATAAAGAAAAAGATGCAGAAGCAATATTTGAGCATGTAATGTCCCAAGACTAAAACAATGGTATTTCCCAGATCAAAAACTCTCATTACAGCTGAGCAGTATAACTAAAAATTAGCTAACTCTATAAAGCAGTTACATTGGCAATAGAGTGGTAGGAAAAACACTTCGAGGAAACAAAGAGATTGCAAAGGCTGGAGTAGTCAGAAAACTCTTCATAGGTGGAGGCAGCAGACGCAAGATATTCGGCTAGGTTTGATGCAGTGGAGGGAATTTGGGGCTCGGGGGCAGAAACGGACCAGTTGTGTGGGGCAGCCCTTGCATCTTCCAGTGACCTTATATTGACCCCTGGACAACATCTTTCCCGATTCTGCTATCATCAAAAACCCAGCAAAAGAGGCTACTTCTTGCCACAGGCTCCTCTCTCCAGCTCTTGGGCCTCAAATATCAACTGCTGTAACCAAATGAAGACATTTTTCTTCTGCACCAAGGCTTCAGCTTGCCACACTCCTGTTTATTTTTACCTCCATAATTTGTAATTAGGAGTCAGACTTGTTTTTCCTGCAGACTCAGAGACAAGAGCAAGTGTTAATCTGAATATTTGCAACTAACAAATACCTTCCCATGGGCCCACATGTAACCTGGAAATTTGGAGAGATGCTGGGTCCTCTGAAGAAGGCATGGGGCAGAAGTCATATGTTGAGGTTGCAAGGAGACAGGAGCTCATACAGTCCAGCCCTGGCTGCATTGCCCATGTCACCAGCCTGAGACTTGGAGAATTGACAAAGCGATGTCCTCAATGGGAAGTGGCAGGAGACAGATATCTACATCGAGACCTGGAAGAAGCAGACATCACTCTACTTGTGGGGGAGTTAACGTTTTGGCTGGGAAAATTAGTCACTTGTGGAGAGAAAACAATATTAGGTGAAAAAAAATCCCTCTGGCCAGGCAGTGCGATCTGACCCCATGAGAAATTTTTCTTGGGGTCAAACCTTTGCCCTTTGTGTCTCTGTGCCCCGCCTCAGGCTGAGGTTGCTTGGATGTATGTATCTATGCCGAGGTCATTATTGTCGGAGGTTCAATAAAGCAGGGCCTAAGGGAACAAGTTTAGGGGAGAAAAGAAAAAAAATTTGGCAAGGAGACTTCAGAGTCGTAAAATCACAACCATTTGATTGCCACACAAACTTTCACAGTCAGTTCGCAGCCCATTCACCATCTTTTCTTCTTCCTATTGGTGGTGTTTTTTCTAGTCGCATTCCTACCCCCACCCCCCTCCCAACCCCCAATCCTTGGCTCCCTGCAGACTATTTAAAAATTGGATAAAGAAAAGACCTCATCTACTTTTCTTCCCTCAAGGAAAAAAAAGAAGTTTCCAATATCACCGACCAGGATTTATTAATTTGGTTTCATCTGGGAACACTGAGGAAAAGAGGGCACCGCCTTTGTCTTCCCTGCCTCTTTGTCTCATTGTCACTCATTCTGTCTCCCTCAGTCACTCAGTCTAATTCTGGATCTCTCTCCCCATCTCTCTCTCTGCGTATTTGGGTCTTTTTTTTTTTTTGTCAGCTCACTTCTCTGCATAACCAAACTGCACCTAATAGATCAGCACGCCATTCAGCACCCTGGGCCAGCCACAATCTAATATCCCACACAGCTGGCACCTACCAGGTTGTCTTTTCAATCTTGTTTCAGCACCCTTGGGTGGTGTACATGCTGGGTAACTTTGGTTCTTTCAGCTCTTTGGATGATCTTTTATTTTAGTGACCCTGGGAAGACCACAGACTGAGCTCAGGCTGCAGACCGAGACCTGACCTCTTTTTATGTACTTATGTTGAACGGGCATCTGCGGAATAGCCAAGTTTTCAGGCCAATAGTTTTGGGATGGTTGGGAGTGAGTGAGTGAGTGAGTGAGTGAGTGTGTGTGTGTGTGTGTGCATGTACACACACCAACATTGCAAAGGGATTTATTTATTTGTTTTGGGAATGCTATTTCATTCCCATGAAGTAAAGTTTTTTTCCTTTGTATGTGATAATTTCAGCTACCAAGGAAAAGACCTTTCTAGTGTGGGGGCAATGCCCAAGTTACATGTCATGATGCAGGTAGAGGGTCCAAGAAATCAGAGAAAAGGGATGGTGACAGTGTTAGGGCTAGAAATAACATGATGGCAAAGAGGCTGCTGGACACAAGCTCTGGGATGATTCAGACATAAAGCAGGCTTTTCTATGACTCAAGGGCTCCAAATAAATCTGAACACTAGAGGAAAGCATGACATGTGGCTTGAGTGAAATCCATGGCTTTCTCACACACTACCGTAGTTGAGGATGAAAGTTGTGTTTCAGTAAGTTTGAACAGCACACCAGAATATTAGAGAAAGAGTTGTTATTTACAAATTGTTGGATCTTTTTTGTAAACAGGTTGCCATGCTTGGGCTCCAAGGCATCACAGAGATTTGTGGGAAACTTCAGGGAAGAAGGAGACCAGCTACCTAGAAGTCAGGAACAATTTCTCTACTTGTCTGAATATGGGAGAGCCTGGAGTTCTGCATTTAGACCTGACCTTGGAGCATAGGCCTACTGGCTGCTGAGTGGAGAATACTTTTGCCAGCTGTTTGCCTCATATAAATATAAGAGTAACTCAGAATCTTGGCATTTAACCCTATGGAGATTTGCATGATCACCTCTTCATTACCAGTGCTAATCCTCAGCAAAACTGCAAAGCAGGTGAATCTTGCCTCAGTGCCTTCAGCTTTTGTACTCTCCTCTGTCTTTCCTTGCTCAGCCCCTCACTTTCTTCTTCCCTCTCAGCTTGGTGCCCTGTGCTCCTTTTCCCAACCCACTAAAAATTCCCTGGAGAACACAAATGTCAGTCCCATCTAAGTTATCTGTTTGCATCTTTCCCTGTCTTGTGAAAGGCTTCATCCTTCATATAGCGGTAGAATGTAGGTTCCATGCAGACAGATATTTTTGTCAATTTTGTTCACTGTTCTATCCCCAGGACCTAGTACAGTGCCTGACATATGGCAGGTGATCAGTACATTTAATTGAATGAACGAATCAGCTAAGCAAATTCAAATTTTGATCAGCACATAGGAAAAGCTTTTCCTTGTGTGTGTGGTGGGGGATGATGGGATAAAGGCACCAAGACTGCTCTTGCTGACTCTGGGCCCTCTACATTAGGCCAATCCCTAAATAACTTTTTAAAGATGCAGCTTTCTTTCGTCAGGCTCTCTGGGATCCTAAAATCCCCTGCTTCGGTTCCTGGCAAATTTTCCGTCCTTTCAGGACCAAGATGGTTTCCTTTTCCATTCTCCCAGGCTCCCAGCTTTATTAGTGTGACCTCTTCCAGCGTAGTGGTCAGCGCCTAATGTTCATTTGCCCCTGGGGGATACCAACGCTACATATGCAATGCCCACCTCTGTCCTCGCGGCTTCGGAATGGGACAGCATCGTTCCTGTTGCAAGCCTCCAGCGCCTGCATCTCCTTTGCAGAACTGCTTAAGAGTAAAATTGATCTGCTTCTGGGCATGGAGTTCAGACCTGGTGACTTCACCTTAGAGTCAGGCCTGCAAAGGACAATTGCCCAGAGCTGTCGCTCTCTGAGGACGGCCCCTTGTTAAGGTGCGAGATGGAAAGTTGACAATGGAATGAAAATATTTTGGTCTGTTTTGAGAGCTATTTTTAATATGTGCAAGGGATGTGGTATTCCTTGTTTAGGCCATCTTCAATTTGCCAGGGAGCTCTGTGAATGGAAAATGTGAGCCAAAGGCCTGAGGTGGAAAGGGAATATAAACGCAGGGGCCCTTGCGATCTGGAAATTTACCCGCTGTTCCAAGCTGCTGGGGGTTTGAGTTTTGTGTATATTAGGAATGGCTCTTCTTTTATTTCTAGATATTCTATCTTCCACCTTTCAGCTGGCGTGTAAATACCCATCAGCACCCGGTCCGCAGGACCATCCCAGCCAGCTGTACCCTCCACAGTGTATTGTATACATAATGCAGCACCATTAACTATAATGCTGTCACACAGCAGAAAGAGTGGTCGGGAAGTGCTGGGAGGAAGGCAGGAAGCTGCTGACCGGCTGGCTCTCTTTCATATAATCATAAACTTAAAGCCACATTTCTCTGAAAGCAAGAAAAATCATCCAACCACCTTTTGATTACACTTTTACACAAATTAATGTCATTTTCCTTTCGAATAGTATTGACTACAGGATTCAATTTGGTCCGGCAGGCACTGAGTAACGGGATGCCTGCTAAGAGCAGCCGTGTTAACAGCATCCTCTTGAGAAAGGATTCTCTGAGGAGGGTGAGAGGAAAGAGAGAAAAAGATGAAGAAGAAGAAAAAGAAGAAGAAAAAAGGGGGAAAAACAACTTGCACATGCGCGCACGCACACACACACACACACACACACACACACACACACACACACACACACACCCGTGTGCTGCCGCTGCTGCTGCCGCGGCGGCTGCTTGGATGCGTCTAAGATGGCACCTTGGTGCCCTGCCACATTCGGTCTCCTTGGTACCGAAGCGGTGCTCAGCTTCTTGTCACTGAGTGGATGATGATTATCTGCACCAGGGTCTCAAGGGTGCTCAAGCTTTGCTGGCGATTGGAGCTGAGATGCTTCAGCTGAAGGATTTTAAAAGCTGTACAAGGCCAAAGAACCATTACCAGTCACTTGCTGTGTGATGCCTGTTGAAGAGGGGGTGGGTGTGGAAAGGAGGGGTGCTGGGGGGCCGGAGAGGGGAGGGCATATGATATCTTTACCTCGTCCCCATTTTCTCCCCCCCCCCTCCTCCCACCTCTTCAATGCCCACACCTTTTTAGCCACTGTACCCTTGCTGAGGCATGACAAGGTTATGTCAGTGTGGTCTGAGAATCTATTGATCACGGCCATCAAAGATCTTTGCAGGAGTTTAGGGATTTGGTGCTTTGCATAACACCCCACTCATCTCAGTTAACTCCTCCTGTCCTGGCCTGGGCTCCTCTCTCTTCTGAACTGAGCTGTTGGCAAAACTTGCTAATTTCTGTGACAGCTCCCTTCTGAACTATGCTCATAAGGCTGTCAAAACCATTGTAATTACTATTATAATAGAGCTCAGGTACATGACCCAGGCAGCAAAGATGTGGAGGGATTAGACCAGACATAGCAAAGTGAAAAAACCACATATTAACGTTACCCCCCGCAACATACGTGCACACACATATGCACATGCACAGGTACATGCATGCGTTTGCCTTGTCTTCCCCTTGAAGGACCACAAAGGGAAGGCCCAACAAACAGAAAGGAGTTTGTCGATCTCCTAACCAGGTGATATTTCTTCCAATCAGCAAAAAATAAATGTCAGAAAGCACTAACTCATACTGTTGCATTCTGTATCATGTTAAAAATTTCAACCATTATTTATTTAGCATGGATTGGTGAGCCACCCTATTATAGGTGCTGGGGCTAAGGTGTGTACAAAATAGACAAAAGTCCCTGTTTTCATAGAGCTGACATTTTAGGTGCACTGACCCAAAACTGCCTGTTTTCAAAGTCTGAGCCACTGAGACATTCCTGTGACCAAAGAATGAGGTATCAGTATTTCCCGCAGTGTGATTGCACAGACACACATACATGTACACACACTCCCACATAATCATCATAGGCTTAAATAATGCAAGGTTAAGAAAACATCTGGGACATTTCTCCTTGGGGCCTGCAACAGTAGGGAGAACTATAATGTCCCAAACCCATGAGCCTTGGAGAAAAGTGACGTTAGTTTTTCAGCCTGAGGATTCACTGTGCCATAGGAGGCCTTTGCATTAGCCAGACTCTATTTATTCAGGACCATCTCCAGGGCTTGCCATGCATGGAAAGTTCAAGTACTTCTTACAGTAAGTGGGAGGTGACATTCTCCTTACAGTAAATGAAAGGTGAAGGTACCGGGTGGGCAGTGCATGTGGGTACCTGACCACAGGGTTCCTGAGATGGAGTGGGAGGGTGGGATACAATGCAATGATGGGTGTGGGTAGAATTGTCCTGGACAGGAGGCCGCCCCAAGATGCAGAGGAAGAACGCAGGGCTTGCAGGCTTGGACTGTGCTGTGTTCGAGGTACTAGAAGCCTTTCTGGCATGCAGGGCATCTTCAGACCTTAAGACTGGCTGGTGTGTATCCCTCAACACCCAGTCCTGGGCAAGGCAGAGTGCCCAGTTGCCCAGGGACCAGGGCATGTCCAGCCTGGCCAGAGGAGACTTGCAGGCTTCTGGCCACATCTGGTAACAGAGGAACTTCTGCTTGTTCCTCCCTCCCTTAGCACTGGGTGTCACTGCTGAGAATGTGGTTCCTTTTAGAGATCCACTTGGGGCCTGGAATTAATCTGGGGAGAGGGCAGGGGTGGAGGCTGGGAGGGAGGGAGAGTCCAGAGGAAGGAAGAAAGGGACCATCCTGGTTCCTCGATCCCCAAACCTACTCAAAAGTTGGCTCTTCATCTTTTGCTATCCTAAAAGCCTCATTCGCAGAGACAGATGCAATGCCTTCACCGAGCCCAGACGTTTTATGCATTAGTGTGCTGCCTTTGAACACTCTGGGGGCTCTAGGTTGGAATCCCAGGCATTTATGTTTACAGTGGGACCAGAGTCCTCTCCTAACAGTTTTGAGGAGTGCTAATGCTTGTGCTGTTTTCTTGGAGAAAGGGGAATGCTGGGTCTGAGTTCTACATTGGGAATGGGTAGCTCTTGGTAGCCTTACCATCTGACCCAAAACCCCAACCCCAGAATTCCTGTCTGAATGAGAGCTGTGGAGAGTCAGTGCAGCAAAGCACCACCCTGAGTTTCCAGCCTGCAGCCCAGGGGGAGAGGAAAGAGGGCTTCTTCTCTCTTCTCTTCTTTCCTCAACCTTCATGCTGCCTTCAGAGATGGGAAGGCTGAACCTCAAAAGGCACCTTGTTTTGGTTAAGCATGCACTGCCCTCCCACCCCATGCTTTTAAATCACACAATGGCTTTATTCATGAAGTTACGCCTATCAGACCAGAGATTAGGGAATGACGAGTCTAGATCCACAGTGAAATCATTACCAACCAAGCCACGGACGCTAGCAAGAGAAGTTGACATCTTTCTCCAAAACGATTTATTTTTATGTAATGAGAAGACAAACCATGTGTAGTTGTGTGTGTGTGTGTGTGTGTGTGTGTGTGCGTGCGCGCGTGCGCTTCATTCATGTGCCATATAATAGCATAACTCTGAGTGAGCACGATAAGCAATTTAGACTTGGTCTTTGTGCTCCCTTGTGTATTTTTATTATACACAGAAACATGAAAACAGAATCGCTGAACTCCAGCCCCACCTCCAGAAGTCTTCCTCTCCTCCTCCTCCCCTCCACCTGCGCCCCTCCCTCCTCCTCGTCCTCCTCGTCCTCCTTCTCCTCCTCCTCCTCCTCCTCCTCCTCCTCCTCCTCCTCCTCTTTCTCCCTTTCCTCCTTCTCCTTGTCAGACAGTTTCACTTCTGTCATGTTTTCTCATTTCTCCTTTAGATTCTTTCGCCTTTCTGAATACCTTTGTAGTGAGGAGCCAGCTTCCTCCCCACCTCTTCTCACTTCTGCTGGTTTGTGATCTGGCTGTTTTAATGAGCCCAGTCAATAACTACAGAGAGGTGCTGAGGACATTACAAAAGAATCGCCCTTAACAAGTCAACTGTAGACGAGGTGCCAATGGGATGGACAAGAGGATTAAAGTATTTATGCCAAAATGTTAGAAGCACACACAGAATTAGTTCTCTCCATGTTAGATATTTTACTTTTGGCAAGTTTGTATTTAAAAATCTTTTATCCTTGTTTTGCTTAAAGTATTACAATAAGCTCTGGATTTTTCACAGTTACACTTGTATATTTTCACAGCTGTTTTAATCAGAAAAATTAATGTGCTTTTGATAGCTCAGAAATCTATCACTGGCAAAAGCTTTGTAAAAATGTGCTACAGAGCAGAGTGGAATCCTCAACATTATATATTTTGCTGGCTATTTGAAATTCATAGAATTTCCCCTAAATATTTTCTTTTGCAGTTCTTGCCTAAATTAATCTAACAGCTAGGGCTGACTCCTTTGATAATCTCTTTTGTTATGAATGCAGGGGTTGCTATTGTTAACATTCTTTGGGAACCAAACATGAACTGCCTGTCACTGGAGGAAAATACTATTGCTATTTTTGCTTGTATTAGAAGTGCTTTTCAAGTAAGATATACAGCATAATGGATAAGCAGGACTAGCAGTCCCCTTGATGGCTTTATGGCCACTGGCTTGGCTACAGTACTCCCCTAGATTTTTACTAGCAGCATAGGAAAGAACTTGACTTTGGCTTCTCAAGGTCTGTGACAGATACGGACTCACAGACGCACACTCAGAGTCTCTGGCGTGGTGAGTACATGTGGTCTTGGATCCAAATGCTAGGCACCCATCATGCACTGTGCAAGAGAGGAAACTACTGAGAGTAAAGTTCTGTAGCCACTTATCAACAATAACAACACCAAGAGTAACTTAAGAAACAAAACCGAACTAAAGAACTTGCAACCAGGAAGGAAAAGATGGGGAAGGAACAAAAGAGATGAACAAAAGTCTCAGTTGCTCCTGTCTGCCAGGCAAAGAAGAGGCTGATTTCCAGGGGAGGGAGAATCAGTGGATTAATGTGAACTTTAATACTTGAAGCAGTGTGTGTTTATTGCTGGTGACCACAAGACATAAATCTTGTGAGCACAATATACAATACGAAGCAGCCCCCAGTTTCTTTCCCCTTCTCCGGTCTCAATTTGTGTGTAAGTGTGTGTTAAGTGCTGTTGAAAAATAGTGACCTTTAATAAAGGATTGTATCCTGCGACTATTTTCCCAGACACACAGTGACCTTTCAAACCAGACTGAGGTGAGGGGGTGTGGAGTTTGGACTTTGAACCGGCCAGACCCCGCTGTGCTCCTCTGTTAGCCTGGCCACTTTTTATTGTGTCACCAGGGAGCGTTCTGTATGCAAAGCAGGCTGGGCTGGCAGCCTGAACCTTTGCAAATCAATTTGTCTGTGAAGGCGAGTCCACTGGAGTGAAAGATGGTCTAACAGGGCACACTGCCCCCTCTCTTTGTGACATCATCGCCTGTGGTACTCTTGTCAGTCATGTCTGCCCAAAGGACTATTGCAAGAAGGGAGAATGCCAGGGTAGGGGGTGAGGGTGCGAGAGGGGTTAATCCTCATGACCAACTGTGGCCTGAGAGACAAGGGGCGTTTTTAATGGAAACTGGGCGGGGCGGGGGGGCTGTGGGGGGTGGTGGTGGTGGTGGATGATCTGCCTAGCTGGGAGGGCGATGGGGGAGGCGTCATTTATGCCCAACATTGTTGCTTGGCTGTGGTTGCCAACCCTACTGTCTCCTCTCCCATCCCGATCTCGACATGTCACAGGAGGGGATTACTATATCCCTTGGTCCAGGAGAGAGCTAGGGTTCTAAGGAAATGTTAAAGATGATAGTAGCAATAGAGCTTGCCCCACCCCCACCCCTTACCCCTGCCAATAGAGCTGGCACCCACGAACTCTAACCTTTGACTCTTTTCCTTAAAGACCCTGAGCTACAATCTCTTCTCACAGCAAACCTTTTCATAAGGGTTAAGATTATTATTGATCTCGTAAGTCTTTCCAACACCCAAACTCTACATTAATCAGTAGCTAAAAATGCCAAGAAAGACAAAAATTCAATTACATTGTTCCCTAATTCAAATTTCTTCTAGAAGTCTCTCTAAAGATATGGAAATCCTGCATTTTTCATAAAACAGTAGTTAGATCAATTTCTGTGTAAGCAATTAATCATCTTTATACTCCACCAAAGACGAGGAGAGAAGTGTGACCTACTATAGCAATGTTGACTGATTAGTCTCTTGCTGAGCATACCGGCAGGAGACCTCAAACCCTTGACCTGTGTACAGGTTGAAAACAAGCCTCCTAGAGGTGGAGAACATCAGTGGTTACCTGGATGGGCTCTGGAGCTGGATGAGCCTAAGTTCTAATTCTTGTTAACACTTGCCAAATTATGGGAACTTCGGCAAATTACCAATTCTCTTTAAGCCTTGGTTGATACATCTTTAAAATGAGGTTGTTAAAGAATAGCTACCTCATGGAGATCTGGTGAGAATTAGAAGTCAAGGCAATGTATGCTGCTAAGCAGAGTGCCAGCATGTAGTTAACCCTCAGTAAGCATTAGCCCTGATAATAGTGTCATATGTGATGGTGATTGAGATGGAGTACTAAACAGGATGTCACTTTGGTTCCAGTGTCTGATATTTGACCTTATTCTTAGCTTTATGCCTCTAATACTTTCTTTTCATCACCTAGAACATTCCATCTTTCTTGGCCTCTTTGAAATCCCTACGTTTGTCCATATTCCTTTCCAAATCCACCATCACTCTTCCCTTGGTTGTGAGTTCCTAAATAAATGGGCCAGTAAAATTTTTCCCCTCCAAAGGAGATACAGTCAACCAATTCCCTTCTACCATTTTCACAGTGAAACTCAATTTAAAAATTCAATAGTTTGGGGGATTTTTCTTTCAGGCTTGAGCCCATGCCAATCATGTCTGTGCTCTTTACAAATGAATGGCTACTCTTGCCTCACAGTGACTTCCCCTTTCAAATCCTGCTCCCCAAACCCTTTTTTTCTTGTAAGCTCACCACTGACTCTCTGCAAATCATCCTGTGATCCCATATAGAAGGACATAGTACATGAATAAATTTTAGTTTCCTATGATTGGAAACTAAAATTTATAACTGAAAAATAGAATGGTAGTCCGAAAAAATCATGTGTACATAGCACAAACATATGTAAAACAGATATGTATATAAATTTGGAGCTACATATATGATGCATATATCGATAGCTAAAACCTCTTAAACATAGTAACAAAACACAAAAAATAAACCAAAAAACCCCAAACAGAAAATACAGAAACAACAACAAAAACAATCCTTTTAACCACTAGTTAGTGGTGTAAGATAAGACCTTGAAAAAACAAAAAGGTTATATTGAGCATCCCTTATGGAGCACCGAAGACTTTGAGATTGAACGCAGATATGATGTTTATTATAAAAGCAATTGATATATTCCAGAAAACGAAGAAAGGATGACAAAAGCAGGACATGCAAGTCCAGCTGTTTGTTCATTTCTGGATCTAGTTATGCAAGGTGTCATATTATCTTACCTGAATCATAAAACCTGATGGTTCCAAAGCTGAATCCAACATGAGCTACATATAAGGTGGTCCCATGACTTACACTCACCTTACAAAGAGTTCCATTGCACTCTCTAAACCAGAGGTGAATCAAGGTCATTGTAGCCAAGGCCTGGGCAAGTCCAGGCTGAGAAACAGGACAAGGAAGAGCAGTGACTTGTTGGGAAAAGAGGAGCAGACACCATTCTTAGGAAAGCCGGTGGTGTTGATACATTAAGAGTGCTGAGGCATAATGCTTCCAGTGTACCCAGAGGGAACTGGGAAGTAGTGTGGCCTCTTTGAACTTATATTCTGCTCTGATTTTCTTAGAACTTGGAAAACCCTTGTTGAATTCTCTCCTTCAACTGCTTGTGAGTAGAAGAGATTTCATTATCTCAGAAGGCCTCTTCTGCAGTGAACGTTGATTACTATTATCGGCTGAAATTATGGAGAAAAATGAGAAGAGGTTAAGAACTCACAATGAGACAAAAGCAAGGCATTAGTCACCAAGGGCAGGGCAGCCACGAGCTGGATGGAAGTGAAAGTCTGGGTGAAAGTGATCTGGGAGGTGGTAGCCAACTGTACTGGTAGAACCACAGACCTTTGTTAGGGAAAAGAAACTCGGACACTGTCCTTTCTCTTTGTCCACAAAAGAGAAATAATGGAGCCACTTTCTGCTATTATTCTGGCCATGCCATCTGTTCTGACAGGGGCCATGTTTTGGGACCTAGTCTAGTTTGGTACTCTAAATTTCCCTAAGGAATGAGCATCTTGATCAGTCCTAGGGTGGTATGTATGAAGGAAGTAAGAAATGGAAAAGAGCAGGGCCTCTTATCCTAATTTTAATTATTCATCCAATAAGTGTCACTTTTGACAGCAGGGCGGGAGCTCCCTGCTAATTTCTATCTGCTCGGACAGGTTGCAGGATGCCTGTAGTTCCTAGAGGAGCTGCCTGGAGCATTATAGGAGAACATCCCTGGAAATGTAGCTAGGACAGTGTCTGATGAGCCTGAGGTGCTCAATAAGTGGGAACTATCTCATCATACTCCTGCACTTAACTGTACACTGTTTCTTCAACCACAGTGTGACGATGGGTGGGCAGAACACATACCTGCACAGTAAAATTCCCCAGAATCTAGTACTAAACTGTCATGCAGCAGCCAGAAACTCAGCAAGTGGGATTACCTTGTCATCTAGGTATTTAAGTGATGGTGGAAGGAGGGGAGGCCCCAGCAAAAAAAAAAAAAAAAAAAAAAAAAAAAAAAAAAAAAAAAAAAAAATCCAAGGCATTGATTGGGGAAGGGAGTGTTTACAGAGGTACAGGGGTACATATAGGAAGTTTATATAATTTTTTCTGAATCTCAACTAACTTTAATTAAGTATCTTTTGTGCTTAGAGATTACCTAATCTCATAAGAGGCACAGAAGGCTACTAGGGCTGAGTTCTGTCTGGATCTTATAGTTGTGGATACCAATGTCTCAGAATAGTGCCAGTCACTAGTCAGACCTGGGAGCAGAGCTAACAACCAAAAAGTTTTAACTTTTTGTAGCATGCCACTATTTTCAAAGTGCATTTATAAAGTTCATCTCCAGATAGATGAACAAAACCAGGATAAAGTACAAAACACTCACTTATATTTGAATTTCAGACAAACAACAAATAATCTTTTAATATATGTATCCAAAATATTGCATGAGACATACCTAGACAAAAATATTGCTTGTTGTTTATCTAAAATTTGAATGCAGTTGGATGTCCTGTTTTTTTTTTTTTCTTTTCTGTTTTTCTAAATCTGTCAATACTACCTCTAAATGGAGGGCTGGCATAATGGTTAAAGCACAAATGCTGATAATACTGCACTCCAAGCTCTGCAACTTACTAGCTTTGTGTCTTTTGTTAAGATTTCTCTTTTAAAATCCAACCGGAGTTTTCTCATATGTGCTAGGCTTTGCTGTGAGGACTTAACGAGATAATGTGTGTATAATCTCAGCATGCAGTGACTGCTAAGAAAGTTGTAGTTAGTTGTTTTCTCATATTCCATCCAGCCTTGCACAGGCCTGGAAAGAGACAGCCAGGCATTTCTCTACCCCTTAACAGAAGGAGAAAGTGATACTCAGAGAAGCTTTGAATCTCAAGCTTTGACTCCCAGTTCAGCTTTTTGTACTAGGTTGGTGATACTTGGCTTTTGTTTTGCTGCCACTTTGGCATAGAATAGCAGATGCTGCTGAGGAAACTTGCAGAGCTGCCTGTCTTCATAGACCAAGGAGAAGAGGCCCCTCCTTCAGAGGTCCAACCAGGAGGCTGGGAGTCCCTTTGCCCATCAGTACTTGTGGCTAGCAGGGAAGGAAGAGACACTTCTTCTAGGGGGTTTCAGTCATGAGCCCTGTGATGCTGCAGGTCATGAACCAGGCTACAGAGTAGGCTGAGAAGCTCTTCCTGCCAACACCCTTTTTGTACCCATCTGTGGACCATCAGAAGCTCTGCACATGAGGAATCCATGACTCAATTTTTGCCACTCACTTGTCTCCATCTACAGGATGGCTTAATCCACACTTGTTCTTGGCACTAACTTACAAGCCCCTTCTGGGAAGTATGTATGTTACATAACTCCTGGAAAGTTCTATATGAGAGGACATTGTGGGTGCAAGTGCTAGAAACCCGACTTAAACAAAAGGGAGAACTGGACACCCATAACCCAATCTCAGGCAGAGCAGCAAGGTGGCTGACTTAGGGATCACTGCAGCCAGGTTTGAACTTTGCCAGTACTCTCTCAGGTTCTGTATTCTGTTTGCTTCATTTGCCCTAACCGTAGACGGTTTCCCTCTTCCCAAGGGAGAGAGCCAGCTCCCAACTATTATGCTTACAACCTCATAATCAGAGAGGGAAGAGGTTCTTCTCTGTTAGTTCCAGTTAGAAAAATCTTGAGAAAAGAGCCTACTGACCTATCTTGGTCAAGTGCTCATCCTTGGACCAATCATTGTGACTAGAGAGATGGAATGCTCATCCTTGTGGTTATCTCTGGACCAATCATTGTAGTGAGAGGGATGAGATACTCAGCTCTCATCAGAAACATGGGTTGTATTGGGAGCAGACCAGTTTTCAGTCAGAACAAGGAAGGATTGATGTTCATGTCTCCTTATAAATGAAGAGTTCAGAGCAAGGTGAGGCTGAGTTGGGTGGGACAAACTGGGTAATTTTCATGAGGAAGAGGTAAGAGGTCATGGGTCATGGAGATAAGATTATTTGGGTCTCTGCCTAACTACACATAATTTTGTTTGGGCTTGGGCATTGCGATAGGGCCAGTAGTACCTTTCAAAAACCGTAAACAAACAAACAAACAAACAAAAAACCCAAAAAAAAAAAACCCAAAGGTATGCTTGTGATTTGTGGGACAACTGGTGTTTTTAGCGCTTTGGGGGTAATTACAACCATGAACATTCTACTAGGTGTTTACTTGATGCCTAGTAAAGTGCTAAGCACTTCAGGAGTTTCAAAAACAACAAAAGACAAGATCTGAGCCTTTGAGGAATTTATAATCTTCTTAGGTTGACAAGATGTCCACATGTGAATCACTTAGAAAACCCTTTAAGTAAGTGCCAGATGGTGTCTGTTGAACAGGCTTTGAGCTCTGTGACACATCAGGGCATGGGGACTGGGTCTTGGGCTGAAAGACAGGGAAGGATATGAACTGGGTCTTGCAGAACAAAGTGTGGGGTGAATGCAGGAGGCTGAACTCATACATAATAAAGGTTTTTAAATTTTTATTGTGCTTTAGGATAGATAAACGAAAATTAGGTTGTAAAGAGTGTAGCCAGAGTGAATGCTGCCTTAGGATGAAGACCCAGGTTTCTTGTTCCAAGGAATAAGAAGAAATATGTCTGTTCTCAGGCTAAAACTTGGGTTTTGACAAAGGACAATTATCTTTCTATTGTGAGCTCTGCTTTGCTAATACTCTAGGAGGTGCTCAGCTGCCCATGGGATGGGGAAACTCACTTATATGTCTTATCTCAAGCTAGCAAAGACTTGTTTATGAATGAGTAAATGGAAAATGTTAAGAGAGAAACTTTAAAAAAAGACTGTAATTGGCAAGTTAGGCAGAAGTTTTCACGAAGACTATGAAGATCTAGGAAGTAGTTGATGTACAAGAAAGAACACAGTTTTTAAAGTCTGGGAGATCTGAGTTCTTCTACCTTTGTGGCTTACTAAGGGCCATGACCTCAGGCACTGAGCCTTAGTTTTTTCTGGCCTATAAAAGGGGAATCAGGATAGTTCTTCATAGGATTCTATTTTTGAAGATGCAATCGATTATGTAAAACGCTTGCGACAGTACTTAAGGAGCAGTAAAGACTCAATAAATAGTTGTAATTATTATTGTAAGGGAATATAAACTTGGTATTGGCAGTTGGAGCTAAAACCATTCTAGTTCAGTGCCTATTATGTGCCTGACAATGGACTACATAGGCATGTTACACAGAAGATTAAATGTGATTGCTGCAAAAGACATGTAAGGAAGATATCGTGATTTTCACTTTAGAGATGAGGAAACTGAGCCTCAAGTTAAGGGAACCCAGTGAGGTTGATTTGAACTGGGTTGTGCTCTCTTTTCCGTAGGGAGTAGATCAAAGGTAGCTGGCTGAGATTGCTAGGCAATTTCCAGGCTGGGGCCCTGCATCACAGACTATTTGTTCAGATGCCTTAGAAAGAACCCAGGAGGTTGGTGAGGGAGCAGTGATGCAAATCCAGGGAAAATGGTTGCTTACTACCAGATACAGGTAGGCGGTCTCTTCTTGAGCCAAATTCCCCAAAGAGCTCCCGACAGCAACATTTGCTCAGGAAAGCAAGAGAGAGACAGAGAGAGACAGAGAGAGAGACAGAGAGAGAGAGAGAGAGAGAGAGGAGAAAGAGACACACACACACACACACACACACACACACACACACACACATCCCAGAGAGCCTTGCTAAGCAAGTGTGACCTTCCCTTCCCTTGGGTCAGTGGTCAGTGCCTCCTCTCTCAGGGAGGCCTGGAGCCTTTGGAAGTCCTTTTACTCCTGTGACCCCTCTCCAGCCCCATGGAGAAGGGATGCTGGCTTCAGTTCCCCATGTGGGGTGGCAGCTGGCCTCTGCCATGATGATGGCTCCTGTCTAATAAAAACATTGCAAGATGGACAAGCTATAAAGCAAAACAGAGCCACTGATGTGTGGGCAGGTGCAAGCCAAAAAAAAAAAACAAAAAAACACCCAGGATTTGAGCATACAAAGTTGAATTGCTGAGACATAGGATATCTTAATAGCGTGGGAAAAGGGGATTGTGAGATCAAAGGCTGTGATAAGAGGGAGATTATTTCACCACAACTCTGCAGAGGCCAGGGACAGTCAGTCATACACGCGGGCGGACACTCCACACATGCCCGTTTTTTTTTTTTTTTCTTTCAAAATGGGAAACATTGAACCCAATCCTACATAAGCAGGCCTCTGATCCTGACTCCCCACCCCACTAGCCCATGCTGCATTGCTGGTGGAGTGCAAGAATTCCAGGGCCCACCTAATTTCCTTGTGTGATTTTAATTTCATTTCCAGCTCACATTTCTATTTCTTCATAGCTGTTTATTTTTCTGTGGCGGAGCATCCTGGCTTTGGCTTGAAGTCCCAGCTATGTTCTTTATTTGGTGGTAACCACTGGGACTTAATTTGGAGGTTTTTTTTTTAATAATTATTATTGCATTTTAAGAAATGTAAACCCATTTGCTAGCATGATTTCTACTTCTTAAAATTCAAAGCATTTTGTTAGAGATTGTTCTTTGCTTTTGGAGATGGAGCTGATTTCAGTTTGTAGCCTATTGTCTTTACACCCATCTCAGTGACTAATACTGGAAGATGGATTTCCTTTTTTTTTCTCCTTCCTTGAAGTGGGTTTCAAATCCCCAAAGAATTTCTGGGAGGGTGAAAAAAAAATCCTTTCATTGAAAGTAAGAAAAAACAAAACAAAAAAAGCATAAGAAAGCTGGCAAAAAATCATGTTTAATGAAACCAAGTTCCATCTCCGCAGATGGCTGTGGAGGCACAGAATGACCTAAAGATAGAAAAATGGGTTTTCTTTACATACTTTGTAAAGGGTGGTTTTTCTTTTGAATGTTGTATGCGTGACTGACCAGTGCCTCTCAGAGCCCCTGATCTAGCAGGTAGGAGAGTCCAGCCTACCCTTCCAGCTGTGTCAGGTCACCCGTGACAGTGCTGAGGTGACTTGTAAAGGCATCCTGGGTTCTGCTTTTCTCTGACTGCTTACGGCATGTGCACTATGTTCTACAACACCTGGTATTTAGTCATGCACCTTCAAATCCAAACTCCGCCTCTTAACGAGCTGTGTGACCCTAGAAAAAGAATTTAATCTCTCTGGGCCTCAGTTTCCTCTTTCATAAGCTGGAGGGAATCATATCTATCCCCATGGGTTTTGGTGAGGATTTTTAAAGATATGGTAGGGACAGTTCCTGGCACAATGTCTGACCCATAAGAAAGGATGCTGATTCTTCCTGTGGCCTGATCTTCCCACCTGCATGTGCAACTAGGTCATAATCTCCTGTGAGGTGGGCCTGGGTCTTGCACACCTAAGGACTTCTTGGGTGCTGAGTACCAAGGAGGCCCTTACAATCTGCTTGGACCCAATGTGTAACCAAGAATAATAGAATTACTGAGGATTTCCTAAAATAACCTGAAAAAGTACCAGTCTCTATGAACTTACCTCTTAAACACACAAATTAAACAAAACAAATAAGAAATAAACACATTTTTAAAAGTCCACAAGTTTGAAATTAGTTATTTCATTAGGAATTAATGACTTGAAAGTTTCCCTGTTGTGCTGTCAATTCTTGCATCTTTTTGTTAAATTTTCCTTTTCCGCCTTCTATTTGTGGAATTACAATTCCCAAGGCTGAGAAGACTTAGGTATGTTTTGCTGCTGGAAATGGACTTGACCTTTTTCCATGCAAGAATGGCATATGGACGCTGGTCCATGAGATTCCAAGGTAGCAAAGGCACATTTTATTTTGGAATGCTCTTTCCTAGAGAACTAGGGGGCCTGTGTATCTCTAATGTCCATTTTCTGCCTTCTTCACACATATGATTTTCTGCCTAGCCCGGAGCTATTTCAAACACTTGGCTGGGGTCACTGACTTCCCCTAGTACCCTAGTCTGCATGCATTTTTTCCTGACCGAACTTCTTTTGTCCTCCTTGCTCTCTGTGCAGTAACATTCTTCTTCTATTTGGTTCTCCAGCTTGGCCCTTTATCTCTCTACATGCTATTTGCTCATCTGGGTCCCTTTTAAGATGGGTATGGACACCTTAATTCATTGAATTGGGTTTGTTGAACCCAAGGGGTATTGTCTCTCACTTGCTTTTCTTTTTCTTATCTTTCCTATTTCTTCTCTTTCCTTCTCTTAATTTAATTCAGTTCATGCACCTTGCAGCTACATTTCTGGCTGGAGTGCTATATTTTAAAAATTCAGGAAAACCTTTTATTTTGATGTTCTTTACTTTATAAAAATTCCATATCATACCTAGCAACCCAAATTGGCCTGAAAGATAAATAGCAGCTCCTTTCTCTTTTTCAAATTACAAAAACTTTCCCCTCTAGGAACAATAGCTGGTATACTGACAGTGAATCCATTTATTAAAACGATTTATATTTCCTTTTCATGAAATGTGTCTATTGTGTAATTTGAGGCAAACCTGTGTTCCTTTACAAGTTTTTCAAGCCCTCATTTTGTTTGCTACAGCTTTTCCTTGCCCATCCTTGCCGTTGCCAGTTTGATAGAAACTCAGCAGCAAATGTACTTGAATACCTTACCTGGTGAACAAAGTGCGAGCCTCTGATTTGCATCCTATCCTTGCTTTGTCAGGGCAAAATGGGGGGAAGGGTGGGTGTGAAGGAAAAAACACTGCTTTTAATCACTTGGAAAACATGCCCTTCCCTTTGGCTTTGCTTTTGTTCAGAGGCTTTTAAGCTCATTAAGTCACACCTGGCCCCCAAATAATTGCATCTTCCACATTTAAGTTTATGGCCCTCTTTAATAAGGATAGAATGAAAACTGGGGAATTCAGAGACGAACCACAGACTTTCACTGAGCAGTGAAAGTCACCAGGTGTGATGCTGCAACGTCACCGTGGAGGGGAAGACTCATACAGGGCTGGACAACACCCTTACTCGCCCATGGGGTCTTGGGGGTTTCTGAATGTAAAAGCCTACCTGCCCAGGACAGCAAGAGTGACCCTCTCAGAAGACTAGTTAAGTAAGATGTCTCCTCTTTGCTTGATGATCTTTTTTTCTCCTTTTTAAAAAATCCTTTTTTCAAATAGTCTCAACATGTCTTTTTGCTTTTATCTCTGCTATGGCCAAAGGAGCAACAAGGGTTACATCTAGTTAGCTGTGCCTGTGCTTAAAGTCAGACCCCACCCTGTCTCTGGCTCTGTCTCTGTCTCTCTTTGTCTCTCTGTCTCTCTGTCTCTCTGTCTCTCACACACACACCTCCAAACTTAAATTGTTTCATTTCCATTATGAAAGGTGAAGTCCTGGTAGGGAATTGGAACATTGCCCTTGGGAACAAAGTTAGCACACAATTGGAATAGAGTCTGAGAAAGATAACTTTTTTTATTTTTTTTAAGGGCAATAAAGTGACTAACTCTGGGCATAGTCAGGACATTCTAGGGGAGCCTCATCTACTGCAGGCAGGCTGTTTTTGCTCCTTTTCTTGGTCACCTGATCTCTTTCCATGTGCTGCTTTTAGAACTTCCTGGTGCTCAGGCCTGGCCTCACAAAAGGGAACAGCCATTCGTGTCCAGACACATTGCAGACTTCTGGCAAAATAGCTGGAGCTCACGAAAATTTACACTTTTCTTGGCACCTAGCCGAGAGTATGAGTAGGACTTGGCTTGGGTTTACTTTCAGTTAGTAAAGTCCTTTTGGGGGGTGTTGAGATTTGGGGTGGGGGAGCAGCAAGATTCTCGTGAAGGGTCAGAGCTACTGAAATAAATATCAGCTCAGCTAGGGAGAGCAATTCCTGTAATTATACCTGCCTGATGACTTATAATCAGCATTCTTAGCAGAGTCTGTAACTTTCATGTTTTCTCCTTCTGTGTGCAATATGGGTGGCATTGATGGGGAGCGGGGGAGGAATAACACCCGATTTTTAAAAAGTGGTGGTGTTAGTGGTGGTTGTTGCTGTTAACATGAACATCATTCTTATTGAGATTACCTTTGAAATAATGCCAGTGGGGCATTTACTGGAATTTCTCTTACTGGGGAAAGAACCTAGGGACTGTGCATTGTTTTTTGTTTTACTAGGGAGAAGCCTGTGTATATAGACATTTAAAAGAGCAAAATAAAGCTGTGTGTGTGAACATAGCTCAAACTTGCCATACGGGTCTTGTGCTCCAAGTGAGGGTCCATTTTGAATTCCCACCTAATGTAGCCCATTCCCCATCTCCTCTCTTTAAAAAACTTGAGGGAAACCAGCCGTCTGCCAGTCCACAGGCTGTGTGTCATTTCCTTTTCTCTCCAAGCCTCACTCTTTCCACAGAGGAGACTTTTCAAATTAACGTTTTCAGTTCATTAAAGACCTTTTTCGCAAACATTTCATTCTAGTAAAGGCAGCATTTCATCTGGAAACGGTCAGGTTCATGCTGGCACAGAATGGTGTGAGAAAGAAAAAAAAAGTCAAACTCCTTCTCACCAAGTGGACAGACAGTATGCAGTAAACCTCAAATGGGTCTTCCTTAGAGTATGGAGAGACTTCTTTGGAAGGGAAAAATAAAGTCAGTGAATGAAAATTATTTACTCTTGTTTGTTTTGTAAAACTAGCAAGGGAGTAGGGGAGCTTAGCTTTCATTCCCTTTTAAAAAAATAATAAAAGGACTTTCTGGGAAGAAGCAGCTCACAACTGTGCCCCTTTGTCTTGCTTTTGCTACCATCCCTTTATAGCTTCTCTAGGGTGCACTCTGTGCTTGGGGAGTAATGCATGAAAATCCTTCTGCCTCCACATAAAAAATATAGCCTTCCCTTCCTTGCCCAGACCCTCTTTGAGTATCTCATGCAAATGGCTGTCTTTCCCAGAACAGACCAATGGAGCAAAGCAGCAGTAACTTGACAAGCTTGAGTGAGTGGAGCTTGTTGGACTAAATTACAAAAAATATTCAGTTGAAGTAGGACTGGAGATAGGCATATAGAGCATGAGTTTCTAACTGTTCTTGTTGCCCTACCCTGGAAGAAAAGAACCTGAGAACCTTACTTAGTGCAGGAAGGAACCTGAGAGATTAGCCAGTCTGTGAGTGTGAGCGTGTGCATGTGCGTGTGTGTGTGTGTGTGTGTGTGTGTGTGTGTGTGTGTGTTTAAACTGTGTTTGTAGAGCCCACAGGACTTCAGGATTAGCTCCATCTCTTACTGTTTCATATGGTGAAGTTTGGCACAAGATTTCCACTAGACCTCAAGCTCCCTGAGGCCTGAGCCATGTTTGTGTTGTTCATGTTCTTTGCACAAAGTTGGTGCATAGGCAAATATTTGTTAAGTGAATGAGTAAATAATTTAGCTTAAAAAGAGTTTGAAAACCATGGATCTAGGCCTTTTGCTTTCCCTTCCACCTATTTTACATCAAGGCCAGAAAAGATGGATGAGTTTCCCAATGTCCTCCAGCTGGCCTGGACCACAGTTAGTTCCTTAGTGACCCTCTGTCAGTGAGACTCAAAAACCCACAAATGCCAGCTTCTCAGGGGCAGCTTTCAGGTAGAGTCACCATTCCCCACTCACTGTCCAAGCAGTGGGCATGACTTGCTGGGCTATTAAGACTGTGTGCTGTATGAGAGCAGAGTATGTCTGTTTTGTTTATCACTCTGTTCTATGTGCCTAGCACAGTGCCTGATTATGGCAGCTCAGTCCCTGTACTATTTGTTGAATGAGTGAACACAAACACAACTCTAGCCCAAGGTCCCTTCTCCTGTATAGTCTAGAGAGAAAAGATAATGCTTAGTCCCAAGTTTGCCCTCAAGAAATCAAGAGTCTTAAAGTTCTTTGGATCCTAATTAAAAAGTTAGCACCAGTGGGGCACCACTCTCAGTAGCATGCAACCTCCACTGTCATTGTCATCATCATCACCATTACCATCAACAAGAGTGGCAGGCAGGTAGACATGCCTTACTCTTATGAAACCTTACAGGGAAATAAGCAATTCTTGCTTTGTTTGAACATGGCTACTAGTTGGTCCTATCCCTATAATCTTCTCACTCTTGCCCAGTGCAAATAACAGACTTCTACAGCCTGAATTTATGGGGTGATGCCAAGAGCACTGGCCTCCTGAAGGTGCAGATTTGCATGCTAAAGTTGGCCCACAACTTCCTGATCTTATAACCTTGTACACGTCTTTTGTCCTATTTGACTTTCAGTTTCTGCATCTGTCAAAAGGGAAAACAGATCATGTGGATTTGCTTCTCACTATCTGTGTGATATTGGTCAAATTACTTAATCTTTAGCTGTAAAATTCAGTATCCTTAACTATAAAATGGTTACTAACAGTATGTACCTCTCGGGGCTGATGTAGGGATTACATGAGTTAATGTATGCAAAATGCTTAGCATAATAAGTGCTCGATATTACATATGGCCATACTTGTTCTCATCTCACAGGAATTGTAAAATTTGTATGGAAAGATTCATTCCACAGATGAATTCTATATAACATAAGGGGAGGCTATTGAATTTTTAATTATTTTTTCTGTGTATCCAATTACCTGCTAGCATTCACACTTAGCTGTTTTACAGAAATACCAAAGGTAAATGGTTCCAAATGGAAGTCATGACCTTAGCTCATTTTCAGCATTCTTCTACCTCCCTTACCCTTCTGCCTCCAACTCATCTTCCCTTCCTGTGTTTCCTGTTTCAGTGAATGGTGTCAACATCTTTGCAGTGGTTCAAACTGATGGCTGAGAAGAAGTCAAGTTCCTCACCTTCATAACCAATTGATTGCTAAGTCTGTCAGTTTTCCCAGTTAGGAGACCCTCTCGTAAAACTGGATACACTTCTTCCTCAGCGCTGTGCTACCTGGTGTCAAGGCAGAGCCTGTTGCCTGGGCTTGAGCAGCTGTCTCTCAGTGATGCTACTGCCCTGTTCTTGCTGTCTAGCCTTATACGTTTGTGTCTTCCCATTTCTTGCTGCTGGCCTTTATGCAAACTTCTCTTCTTCCACTTTCCTGGATAACTCTTTAGAACTTAGCATAGAGAGTTCCTACAGGAAACCCTCCTTGACTATCCTTCTTCAATCTGAGTGAGGAGTTCCTTCTAGGGGCATCTTAACTCTACTGTCAGGTCAAACCTCTGCCATAGTATTCATCATATAATTAGATTTTAGAGACTCTAAACCTGAAATGGATTATTGTCTTTGTTTCAATATGCAATCTAAAATAAAAACAATACTAAACTATGTATGTCATAGTAATAATATCTAACACTTATTGAATACTTGTTATGTACCATGCTCTGGAGCTTTACATATATTAAAATTCATTTATTTTCACAATAATTAATAATCACATAATATACTCTGTGCAATTCCCATTGTATAGATGAGGAAATTGAGGCCCAGAATGTTTAAGTGTGTTGTCCAAGGTCACAGAGCTAGTAAATAGCAGAGTTCAAGTACAGGCAGAATTGCTCTAGGATCCATGTTTTCAACCATATATTAAAAAGTTTAACAAAGTTCTGATTTTCTCTATTTTGCATCTTTTGAGAAAAATCCAATGCAAAATTCTTTTAATTATTTCTAAAAACTCTTTCCCTCTCTGCTGCTGTTGCCACTGCTAGGTGGACCCCCTTGTGTGTGCTTAACTTGTCTACTGGTCACCCTGCTCTCTTTATTACATGGTATAAAACTGCCTTTGACATGTATGTCTTACCTATGGATTCCTGAGGGCAGGTCCTGTGTCTGAGTCTAGTTGCCCTGTGGAGAGAGACTCATCCAAGCTCAGAGCTAGTGCATCTACCACAGCCTGGCTAGACCCCAAGCCCATGCTGGTTTTCTGTTTGTTCCTTTCCCATCCAGTTTCAGCTTACCTTGCCAGTGGCTAGTGACAGGGTGGGCTGAGGTAAGGATGGCTTCTTCTTACAACCTTCCATCCCCTATACTATGTTTCTGCAACCAATTCCCTAGTCGGTTCCTGCCTTTCCCCACAGTCCTCCATGTGCCCTCAAAAACTGTGTCTCTTGAGCTGTAGTTGGTAGGAGCTGTGAGCTGTAAATACATTGTATATACTAAATATAAATAATAAGGAAATAAAGGCTCTCCCTTGTTCTCCTTGTTCTCTGTTCCAGGACCCCTCATTCTAAAACAAAGGCTATGGTAAAAACATACAAAGAAAGCTGCCTTTCTAATTGGGTGGAAATCAAGCTGAGGTTTCAGCAACATCCTTCTAAAAGGTGCTTACCCCAGGTTGCTGCTCCCAACCCTGAGGCACCAAATATGTTCCAAATTAGCGTCAAAAATGGATGAGCCCATGAGCTCTTCAATTTTCCTTGAAGAAACTCTCTTCTCTGTGAGGCAAGCTGTTTTTCTCTGTAACATTGAGATAGATTAGTAAGTACTTATTGACTCAGCATTATGAGGGGAAAGCTTGTATTTATCTTGTCAATATTTTGTTTGTTTCTTTTTGGGTACTTGATTCCATTTCTCTTTTGTCCTCAAAGAGATCCAGTCCCCCAAAGAAAGCAATGATGCCTTTCTTCAGAATTTCCTCTTTTCTGACTCTTCACAGTTTTACCCAATAAAACCATCCAATAGTTTGAGCTAACCTATTGGAAATAACTTTAGATAGATACTGGATTTTATTCTTTTCACAAATAAGGATTGAACCTACTATGTGCCAACAAGGGCACAAGGCTTGTTCTGGAAGAGTTCATTATGACAGACTAGCAGGGAGTCTGGGTACCACTGAGGAAGGAGGCAGAGAAATGACTATTCAAAGCCACTGAGATTCATACTAGGTGCAAATAGCCTCCTAGGCATGACAGTTGTAGTGTTCCCAGTAAGGGTTCTGAATTCTGTATGCATATGTAGATTAAGTTTCTTGATTACTTTAGGTGTAATCTCATAGGAGTCCAAACGAAATTACCTTTAACTTTTTCCATTTCCTCAGATTCTTTGGCAATTAAACAGATGAGTACAGATTTCTCACCTTTGCTGCTGATTGCAAGTAGGACCAAGATATGTTTAGGCCTGGATGAAAGCATTTAATTTTTGGATAAGGAGGCCTATAGACTGAGTCTATTTGGGCAACTAGTTTTGTGCAATGCAATAAACAATGAAAAAAATTTTTTTAGTATAAGTATATTTCAAATAATGCCTGGAATATACTTACTCTAATTGTAATTATATAAAATTAAAATTTAACTGAATATTTTGCTTTTTCCCCCTTAAATCTGGCAACCCTAGAATATAGTACTTAAGGAATGAGCTTTGAAAAGAACCCCATTGTATGTGCCTGGATGTGTTTGTATTTTAGGTGTATGTTTGGGGAGAACAGGGAGGGTCTAGGGAATAATTTCTTGGGTAACTGGACAAGTGCATGTTATAGGAAAAGTCTGATGGGGAAATTAATGGTGACTATTTACTCAAAAATAATTCTGGCTATCTCAGGAGAGGTCAGCCCTGAGTTTGGTGATCTCCTGAGGAGGAGGGTCTCCAGCTGATCTTGGCGCCAGAGGCTTAGCTAAAAGCATGGTGAAAGAAATTCTAGAATGTGCCAGGAAAGCTGAGTTCCTTTATTATGGTCAGTCAGGGTGATCTTGGGCAACCTACTTAAAGTCTGATTCGTCTCATTTTCCACATCAGTCAACTGAGGTTTAATAATAATAATTTTATTTTCTTCATGGGTTTATTTTGAGCCAAATTGAAACAATGCTCAAGCTCTTTGAAACAGTGTAAACTTTTTATACCATTAAAAGAAATAGACACTTTGTCTTGCCAAAATACACTGGACATCTACCAATAGTTTTGGGAGTCCGGGCCTTGGAGTCCACGCTTTGGACATTCTTGACAGGAAGTGAGCTGGACCCCCTCCTCTTTTCATGGTTTTGTCTTTCTCTGAATGCTGTTTTGGGGTGACTAATATTCTCAGTACCTCAGTGGGATTCTAAAGTGTGACTGAAGAGGATTTGGGATATTTATATACAAGCTGGTTCAACTTAGCAGAGGACTATCTGAGTGAAAAATGAGAATAGAAAATGATTGAACATGGATTTCTCCACAATGACTTCAGTATCTCTACTCAGGTGAATAAACAGAGTGTGTCATATACATAATAAGATATATAATTCACATTGCACTTGAGAGTTTACAACGTGACTTTTCACACATGTTAACTCATTTATGTATATATTATCTCCCTGTGGGCAAAAACAGGCCTTTTTCTTCTCTGTACGCATGTGGGAGGAGCACAAACTGCAGACTGGCAACTGGGCAACCAGACCCATCTCATATCTCCCTCTTGTGTGCAGTTGACCTTGACAATCTGGGCGATGCCAATGTCCTTTGCTCCTCATTCTGCTCTATTAAAAATGCTCATTCAGTGTTTTTATCCTTGGAGCTTGTGTTGAACTTATACTTTCTTATATCATTGATCACAGGACTATTGTAAGCTCCATGAAGGCAGGGATTTTTGTATCTTTTGGTTATTGTTGTATTTTCGATATTTTGAATATTGCACATAACAGATATTCAAGATATATTTACTGAATGTATAAGTGAACTGTTCTTCATAGCTTAGTCATATCTTCTGAGCTAGATTTTAATTGCTGTGAGAGCAGAAACTATATCTTCATTTCTCTTGTCCTTCCAGTGTTCCCGGCACGGTGCTGAAGCACTTGAATATTAGTGATGTCATTTATATGAATCATCCACACATGTACATGAAAGTGTTTTGGATCAGTAGATGTGGCCATTTAGGACCTTCATGGGCTAAAGGCACTTACTTTTGGAAGTTTCACCCCATATTATATCAATCTTGAAAATGAATGTACATTTCACTGTGTGTATGTGTACACACCTAATTTCGCTGTAAATAATTTTTTGTAATTTGCATTGTTAATTATTATTTCAATTATCATTTTGGTTTCACAGTTTCTGTTTTGTAATTTGGAGCCAAAATTTTTCTTCTCAAATATTTTCTTGGCCTTTGATACGCCCACAGTCTCCAGGCACTGGGCCTACAGTGCCTGATGCATACAATGGCTTTGCCTGCGGGTACTTCCAGGGCTTGAGTGACTGACCTAAAAGGAACAAGATGTATTAAAATTGAGTTCAGCATCCCAGCGAAACTGTTCTTCATCCCCTTTATCCTGTTCCTGGGCCTTCTCTCCTGCCCTACCCCATCTGCCAGACTCCAGGCATGTGCTGAGAGAGGATGAGCTCTGAGTTTTATGGTATCCGTAGTTGTCCCCCAAGTGCAGGCGTCTAATTAGGCTTGACACTACCGAGGCGTTTCCCTGACATTTATGTCACTGTCTCAATCTTTAGCAGCTTTCGGTCTTGTGGGAAGCACAACAAACAATGTCAGAAACAACATAAAATTCCCCATTAGAGGGGGCCCTCGGAAACAGTGCCGCTGTTTATTAGGCGCACTCAAAGGGAGGCCGAAGGGTGGGACAGGGTATGCGGATTCTGGGCTAGGAGGAAGAAATAAAATGGCTCATTTAAATTCTTGAGAACTGCACAAGAGGCAGAAGACACAATGAGTATCTTAGAGAAGAAAGGCCATCAGCTGAACAAACTAATCACATGGTAATCAAAGGGGTGTGATTCACTGGCTACTGAGAAGTACTTTAGAAGTTCAAGCCAGGGAGTGTAAAAATCCTACGGAATGACAGCTTACACAAATTATAGATTTTTAAAAATTGCATAAAGGAATGTGTAATAACGTGCGAAATGGATTTAAAAACAGGATTTAAAGACGAAAAGTGCCCAAAGCATCTGAGGAAGGCCAGAGACCAGGCAGGTCCGACATGGGAGGGGCTGTGCGAGCCTTTCCCGAAGGACCCCTCCCTGTACAGGCCTCGCCTCCTGTGCAAAGCTCCGCCCCATCCGGGTCTTTTGGCGTGGATGTACGGATGCTCTGTGTTCTCTGCTTGCGGTCCGGATTTGGACGCTTGGTGACTGACTCAACGAAGACCGTAACGGGGGTAGGTGTCAGTTCTTGCCACTGCAAACCGCGCCCCCTGCCCCCCAGTTTTTACAAACTGGGGATTCTAAGTTTCGTCCAAGGCACAGGAAGGCTGGGAGAAACTGCGTAACTCAGAGCCTGGCTTCTGCCCGGAGGCCGGACTCCTAGCCCTGAAGTCAGGGTGGGCTGCGGGGTGAGGTGGGGTTGATGGGAGTATTGCCCATTTAAAGTTCTCCCCTCTCGCCGTAGGCTTGTCGCAAATCTGAGCTGCGCACTCAGTCTTTTTGACACCTGTGCTGTAGCCATGTGGTCATGTGGGGTTGTGGCCTGCAAAGAAGAACAGCTCAGGGTCATGGTGGGCTGAGATGATTCTGAGCATCAGGGCCAGGCCAGCTATCAGCCAAGGGTCAGGTTGGCAGAGTCTGTCTTCTGGAATCTTGCCTCTGCGGCCAGCAGCCCTTTCCTCCCGCAGGTACCCGTCATAGATGCCTTGAGGCCTCTGGTTCAGGTGAGTGCTAACCAATTCCATATACACTGTTAGCTGATAAGCAAGGTAACTAGTAAAACCTTCAGAGGTGGCTCTACTCTGAGGTATTTGTCTTTGAAAAGGTGATTTGAGAAGTTGGGAAAGCCATGACAAGTTAGAAGTAGTAGAAAGTGCTCTTTTTAGCTGTGTGATCTGGGGACAGTAACTTAAGCCTTCTGGGTCACAGTTAAAATGGAGGTAGGACTAGTAGCTTCTGAGTTGTGCTGAGAAGCTGAAACGAGGTCCTGGATGTTAAGTGCTCAGCACAAAGCCAAGCACAGAGTAAGTGTTCAGTAACGTCAGTGTTCAGTGAGTGTTCAGTGCTAGGTCTCCCTGAGCATGGTGGCCTATGGCAGACGTCTGCATGGATGGGATTAGGCCTATTCCTCACCTAGAGGAGCCTGAATGGAGGAGGGAAACAGAGCCTCTGAGGGAACTGTGAAAGCTCCACCTCTCATCACCAGACTCACCCTGAGTGAGTGAACATTGCCAGGAGACTTTAAAAAGTCTGTGATGCCTAGGCTCTACTGCTGCCTCCCAGTTTTTTGTTTGTTTGTTTTTTTTTTTTTACAAGGTCCTTTGGTGATTCTAACATTCAGCCAGGGCTGAGAATCACTTGTCTAGGTGAAAACAGCATGAAAAGGCAGTGTTTGGGCTGGATATCTGTATGAGGGAGACCTGTTTTAGGGTAGTTTTGTTAGCTATTGTAACAGATGGCCCTCAAATCTCCGTGGCCTACCACCATAAAGCTTCATTTCTAGCTCATATCACAGTTCCTTGGACGAGAGAGGAGGCCTTTTTGTTCTATGTTAGTTAAGGACCCAGGCTCTTTCCATGTAAAGGCTTAGTCATCTTTAATATGTGTCTTCAGAGTGTCCCTGGAGTCAGCTAGCTGGCAGACCATGGAGGAGAGAGTGTGGAGAGGAAATGTCTATTCTTAACTGTCTCCAACCTAAAGAGACACATTAACTTCTGCTCGCTTCCATTGGCTAGAATTGGTCACACGTGCCTATTATGCACAAGGGAATTGGGAAGTAGTTTAGCTGTGATCCCAGAAATGCAAACAGGCTCAGTGAGAACTTAGCTGTCTCTGGAATAAACTCCAAAATGGTGTAGGTTAACTCAAAAGCTGGGCCTGAGGTTCTTAACTTGAGATCCTTGAATTTGTGAAGGGTTTATGCTACTCTTAAAACTGGGTGCAAAATGTGTGTAGGAGCCTCTTTACTTCATCCTCTTCTCAGAGGCTCAGAGGGTGAAGTCCTGCCCCTGCTTGGACCAAAGTAGTAGTATTACAGTGCCTGCTTTCTGCATCTGATATCTTTGAAAAAATGATGGAACATGGTCAGGATTTCTGTTTCTTTTTCTTTTTCTTCTCCCCTTTAGTAGAGAGAGAAAGATGGACAAGGGGCAGAGATTTGTTAGCATCATATCCTATGGCAGTGCTGCATTGAGAGACTGTTAGTTAGTATTAGGGAAAAGACAGTTTATGTGGCTGTGAAGAATCTGAGAGACTGTGATGGCAGGCTAAGGACTCAGCCTTGCCCTTCCAGAATGGAGCCAGGAGCAAGGGTCACCTGGACCTCGTCAGTTTTCAGTTTTGGGTTGCGGTGAGAGGAGGGAGGGAGATCAGAGGGAAGGGACTGCCAGACGTCCATCTGAGACAATCTCTTTAAGGAATGAAAAGTGACTTGATGGGAAAATTGACGTTTTGCAGTATTGTCTCAATGCTGTGTCTGCTCACGATGGCTTCAGAGTGCCATTGTTTTCTTCCTGGTAATGGGCTCTACCTGAAAGCCCTTCCAGACGTCCAGGGCATGGCTGATAGGTTACAAACTGTTCCATGACTTAATAAGAAAAGTTGGAAAACTGCTGGTGTAGCCTAACAATAGGGCTTTGTGCTCTAGCCTGACCCTGCCTACCAGAGGGCCTTTTGTTTCCAACAATTTCTGGCACCAGACTTCAGGAGGCCATTGGCCCTGCTTCTCTCTTAAAGTCAGAAATACTTGCAGCTGGCATTTTGTTTTCATCCTTTCTCCTTAATTCCAGGGACCTGCCCCCCTGTGAGGCCACGGCCACACAGGAGTGGCCTGCTCTCTCTCCCCCATTTGTAAGGCAGGGCAGGAGACAATACTCTGTCCGACTCAGAGTGCCGGCTGTCTGGATGAGTGCGACGCCAGCTGTCAGCTGGGATGAGGTCAGACAGAGGCCACCCTGATCCCAGGTGGGCAAGGGTCACCCAGGTGACCAGACTGCACCAGCGGCCCAAAGAGTGTGCAGGAGCATGAACTGTTGCCCTCTTCTGCAGGAGAGGAGCTGGTAGCACTGATGGGAATGAACTGGAAACTGGCCATGTGGCCAGTGTTCCATCCCTTTAGGAAGTTTAGGCTTTCCATTGAGCTCATGTGTCTGCAGCCTGAACATAGGCATCTAGGCTGTGTTGACAGGGCAGCCTGTCAAATTCTGCTCTGCCACTAGTAGCTTGGCAACTTTTGGACAAATGATTCAGTTTGTTCATCTATAAAAAGGCCAAATGAAAGTATGTACTTATTTCATAGGGTTGTGGAAAGTTTGAATGAATTGATGCATGTAGCACACTTAGAGCAATGCCTGGTAAACAGTAAGCACTCAATAAATATCTTTTTATGACCGGCAATATATAGCCTATAAGCAGATCTCCGGGGGAAGAGGACCTTTCTTACTTGTGACAAGTCAAGGCCTCTGTGAGTGGTATTTATGTTCATCCATCTTATTCCTGAGAAGCCTTCTCTGATGACTCAAATCGACAGGGGTTGTTATTTGTTTTAACTGCGCTGGTAATTGTGTTTTGGTATCTTCTTATCTAAAATTCATTTAGATCTCTGTCTCTGCCTTGTCTTTTTTGCCCAACTCTCCCAGCTACAAATATAGTAAATTCTTTTTTTTTTTTTTTTTTAAATTTTTTTAGGCGAAGCAACCCTTGGTTGACTTCACAGATTGCAAGGACCTTGTCAGCTTACAATCCCTTATTTTTTATTTTTAACGCCTATAGCACCTGGTTTTCCATCCAAGTACTAACCAGGCCCAACCCTACTTAGCTTCCAAGATCAGATGAGATCGGGCTTGTTCAGGGGGCATGGCCATAGACATACAGTAAATTCTTATTAAGTATTTTTTGGTTGCCAGATTTATTTATTTATTTATTTATTTATTTATTTATTATTTATTTTTAATGAACTCGAACTCTTTGTATGAATATCCTTCATGAAAGGAAAAATCTCTAGCCTAGGGTAAGATCCTGACAGTTTTGTGCTTTTTTATAACCACCAGTTTTTTTAAAAAGCACTCTACCAGACCAAAAATACATTATAAAGCTGTAGTAATAAAACAGTATGATACTATTTCAGGGAAAATTCACAAAGCAATGTAACAAAATAGGAAGTCCAGAAGAATCGCCAGAAATATATGAGACTCTGTTAAATTGTAGAGTGGCATTGCAAAGAAATGAGTAATTGATATATTATTTGAAAAATGGTATTGAAACAGCTGGCAAGTCATTTGGAAACATAAATAAATCTGGATACCTAAATATAAGAAGTAAATCAGAAAAGTATAATTATACAAAAAGTGAAATTTTAATGATATTCAAATAGAGCAGGCATTTCTAAGTTAAGACATGAAACCATGGAGCTATAAAAAAAAGCTAATTAATTTGATAATATAGAATCTGAAACTTCCTCGTGGCAAAATAAAAAAAAAAAAAGGAAACAACATGGCTAACTGATTTTACACAACAAAAATATCTTAAAAAAAATAGAAAAATGACTAACTTGGGAAAATCTTTTTTAACATTTATTTCCTTCATGTGCAAAGAGCTCTTCCAGATCAATAGAAAGACAAACATACCAATAGAAAAATAGGCAACACTCAAGAATAAATATTTCAAAGAAAAAGACATACGTGGCTAATAAGTATATGAGATCATCTTGATTTTTAAAAGCATAAATCATTTTCACTTCTCTAATTGGTAGTTTCAAGAGTTTCATAATGCCTAATATTTCCAGGGTGTTAGGTAATAAGCTCTCAAACAGTATTGGTAGGCATGTAATTGACACCATTTTTTTAAAAAGGAAGTTTGATAATATGTATCAAAATTCAAAATGTGCGTTTCTGGTGACATAGAAATGCCATTTCTAGTAATTTATCCTACACACACTTGTGTATATGTGTATACGCATGTGTTTATATAAATAGAAAAATGAATGCTTAACGTGTAATGTTGCTTATAATAGCAAAAATTGGAAATAGCCTAAATTTTCATCAACAGGGGAATGGTAAAACAAATAAGGTACATTAATGCAATAGAGTTCTGTACAGCTGCTAAAAAGAATGAAATGTCTTCTATATTATAGAAATTTGTCCAAAATATGTTCAGAAACAGTAGTAAGACAGTATGTATAATATTATCTTACTTATATGAAAATATTTGTATGATATTTTTAATGTGTATAATAGTTTTAGAAGGATATATATACAAGGAGGAGTTAACAGTGTTCACCAGTGGGAGTAAGATGGGAGGGCTTTTGGTGAGGGAAGAAGGGTGCTTAACTTTTAACTTTATGCTCTTCTGAACTCTTTTAGTTTTGTTTATAACAAGCATGCATATCTTTAAAATGAGGAAATCTTAAAATCTAAAAAATTGTATCAGTGTCAACAAAACAATAGCAATATCAATGCGATGGATTTCAGAAAATATTTTAATAGCACCACCATGTCCAGTTGCACAGGCTGTTCATGCTACAACTATGAAGGCACCATTCACATAAATAAAGTGCACAGCCATACATGGCTATGTAAATGTGCTTTAATACAGTCCTTGGAATCTACCACTGTATTTTCTTTGTTAGATCAACAGATACAAAGCTCTTGATCTCTGTAACACTCTTGTTAGGGCAGACCTAAACATAATGAAAAACAAAGCTTAAAGTCAGTCTGAAGAGCCAAGTGGCAAACAAATGTGGCATCACTCCTGAACTGTCCCCACAGAATACAGAGATACAAGATGAAGGTTGAAACAGAGTAGGTACCTATTAGCAATAGGTGGGAGCGGAGACTGGGGAAGAAAAGTGAAGGGGGAATGAAAAGATTAAATGAGGGGCCTTACTTGGGCCAACATGATGTGTGCCATGAACTGGGGCATAAGGGCAACTCAGCTATGAGCACCTGTCATTTTATTCTTTACCCATCTTAGATTCTAGCTCTACCTGGCATGCCATATGAAAGAGGACAGGGTTGGCCTGGAAGGGCCCTCACCTGCTGACATTCCCTTGCTAAGGAATATTAAATAGCTGGCCAGAGAACCATACAATCAGGCCTCCCACTTGTGGGTCTATTTATCCTTGCATTTCTATTCCAGGTGGCTTTCCCTCTGGCCCTGCTCTGTCCCAGTGCTGCCATCAGGCTTTCCGATCTGAAGGAGTGGTACAGAACTCCCTCTTTCTGTTCCTTTGCTCTTCCATGCTGTCTTTGGTCTGCTGCTCAGGAGGCCACCTGGAGCACCAGTTGACCTTCAGGGTTCATCTGAGTCCAGAGACACTCCTCTCCTTCTGGAAGGTCTTCCTTGTTAGAATGCCATTGTTGTCAAACTTACTTCACATTAGTTGTGGCCAGCATCTTGACTTGATTAATGGAGATGCATATGCATATTTAAAATTAGAATTGACCAAAATGAACATTTAACAATTTTAGTTATTCAGATTCTGGCAACTCTGATCCTGGTTAAGCTCCAGCATCCTTGAAAATAAGTTGCCTTTGGCTAGTGAAAGTTGTAGCTGGTTAGTGCCTGTAATTATACCTGTGATTCAGATGACAACTGGTGCAGAATGACTCTTGCCACTGGGCAAAGAAATCAGATGTCAACCTCCTCTGGCTCTGCTAGGGCAAGGGTATAATTTCCAAGTTAACAGGGCTCAAGCTATGGTGTGTTAGCCTATCATGATTTTTCTTTGTAAGTCTTCAGAGATGAGAAAGGAATTCGGAACCTGAATAAGCAAGACCTGGAATTTTGAGCCAGATCTATAAAGGGGAAATATTAAAATATTTTCCTCTGGGTTAATGCCTTGCTGGTGTTATCTTTCTGTAGCTATCTAGGGATAAAGTCCAGCCAGAATAATAATAAAAAAATCCGAATTGAGCCTCTAAACATCCTATCTTTATTATAAACTTGACAGCATCATTCTGGTTTTTTGTTTTTTTGTTTTTCTCTGAAGCAGTGCGGGAAGCAGAGGCTTGGAACTGTGCACTTCTATAGCTTTCTTGCCTGAATCAGGATTCCAGGCTAAAGATAGCCTGTAATATTTGTCCCCCTTGATTTTAGATACTTGATTTATTTCTTCATTTTGTATTTTCCCTTTCAGAAGTTTTAATTGATATACCAACATGGTAGTAGATGACAGTCTTCTGGAACGAATTCTTTTGTAAGATAAGTGGTGGGAGGGAGAGGAAAAAAATTGAAAAGATATGGGGGTGGGGAGGGTGGATGGGCATCGCGGAGGCTATCTGTGGGAACCACTGTGGTGGAGCCTTTCCTGGCTCTAGAAACTTCAGCAGGATGTCCTGGACCTAGGGTCTCCCTTCTCTACTATTGCGAGAGAACCTGGGGATAGGGACCAGGACCAGGAACACTCACCTTACCACTTAATCTCTTCCTGCTTTTATCAGGGACTTAATAGACTCATCTTACTGTAATGGAGGTCTTGAGAGTTTATGTGGTGTGTAACAGCCTTCCTTTTCATAAGTGTTGGCAACTGGATGTGTGAGAAATCCTATTTCCCGGGTTGAGGTTCATATTAGTAGTGATCAGGGAAAGGCACCTGGTACTAGACTCAGTATGGAATTCGGAGACTTTGTTTTTGGCTAATTTGGCATTATGATAATTGATAAGGCATTTGGCCCTCTCTAATGAGACGAAGGCAGTAATTTTTGGTAGGTTCTGATAATACTGCTAGGAAGGGAAGATGTAGTAATGATTCTATAGGAGAAATTGGGGGATAGAAACAAGAATAAACTCCAATTTGAAAAATGTGTCTAGATAGCATTCAGAGGAAATGTTTGTTGTAAAGCTGGCGGTTGGAGCACAAACTGCTACATACAGTGGGTTAGTATCGTGGTCTTAGAAATAAGCACAGACATGTGTCTCACCCATACAGATGTTTTCTCAACCACAGAGGTGGTGGTAGGAAAATGAACAAAATTGCCTTTTTTTTTTCTATAGGGGTGGTAAAAAATAAAGTAAATAAGGTAAGCTTGCAGATAAGGACTTATTTCCAAGGCTATCCTAAGATACCTTTTTTAAGGGAGGTGGGACAGGATTGGAGGGTCATAGTACCCAAAGACAAGAACAGTAAATCCAAGCGCAGTTTCTTTAATTGTGCCCCATGTTTCTGGCCTTGAAGGGCAGAGACTCAGAATTGGGCCAATATGGTTTCATCAGTCATAAAGATTTAATTACAATCCCTATTTGACCAGGATTATAACATGAGGCCCAGTTAGTATTTACTAGGATTCTCTCTCGTTGCCCCTCACTTTCTCCCCTTCCCGCCCACCTTCCTTTAGCTCGCCCCCCTCCCCAACCCCATATTAAAAGGATGACCAGTTTTGAATTACGGTAATAGCTGCACTCTTGATTTAGGACTAACCTCCCTGAAATTTTCAGGACCACTAATTTGTGGTTACTTCAGTGCTAGAATGAACTTGGTGCTCTGGCCTTTAGACTAGCAATGCAGTAAAAGTGTAAAGCGAAGACTGCCTCAGAGCCAAAAGAAGAGAGGAGATTGAAACCTAAAGGTTATCCTGAAATGCACTTCACTGTTATCTATGAGAACAAATGAGTTAAAAAAATTTCAAATACCAGAATACCCTACAGGGAGGAGATATAACTATTAAAGGGCTGTTATAGCTGCAATAAATGTAGGAACAATAAAAATAAATTGATGAAGTAAATGTCAGCGCTGTTCCCCTGAGCTGCCCCCACACCTTTGTCCAAAAGTAGAACATCTCCAATTACAGAGGGTGGAAACAGCCTTCAATGACAATATGACAAGGACAGAACACAGAACGCTGGCACAGAGAACACAATTATGCACAGCCTTGAAAAATTGTATCATAGCACAATGCATGGGAGAAATCAATTAATGATGCAGGGCTTCCACTGCTGTCTAATAATCCTAGAAAGGAAAGGAGGGGGGAAGAAAAACCCATACATCCAGTGCATCAAAAAGGTGACCCTTAAGTGGAAGTCTACATAATACCAGAGGTCAGTCTTCAGAGTTTATAGCATCTGAAATACTCTTTTTTTTTTTCTCTTCAATTTTTTCCCCTTAAAAAATCTAACAGTTTTAAGGAGGCATTTAAGTAAAAGTCACTTCTTCTCTGGTTAAATAGCCTTGCAAAAGAGAGTTCTTTGGTGGAAAGGGCAGGGATGAGCAAAGCGCATGGCTGTCATCACAAGCCTAGCGCCTGAAAGGGAAAAGGCAAAAGTTAGGCGTAAACACGGTGGAAGGTAGAAGGTGATTTATCTTGTGCAATTTACAACAGGTGCTAAACATTACGAAAACCAGAGCTATTAAGCAATCAAATTAAGCTATAATTATAACCAAGAAAACTGTACAGGAATTCTAATTAATTCAAATCTGAACATGTCCAAGAGGAATGCTCCAGCAACCCCACTTCTGAATAAAACAAAACAAAAATAACCCTTGGATAATGCCTTCAGATTGCACAGGAAATTAAGAAATACTTCTCGATTGGAATATTCCAGGCATTCCTTATTAAATGGTGAGAGAAATTCCCTGCAATGCCTGAGCACTTGGCTTTTCAGGTGTACACCACATCAAGCATGTAGTTGGGGGTTCTTAACGCGGCAGGATTTCAGGATGGAGTGGACCAAGGGGATTCCACTGCACATGTCAGTACTTCAAAGGGTCTGAAGGGTTAGCTCATTCTTCTCTCCTTTGAAGGTTTCTCCCAGGGCATGTGAGCCTTCTAAAGAGCTCTTCACACTCCCATTTTATTTTTTATTTTTTTGTGTGTGTGTCTTTGGACCTGTGCCGTTTTCCTTTCAGCTACTCCTCTTCCCATCCTCAATCCAAGTTTTTCCACCTGACTTGAGCTTTCTGCTTTTCTTCCACCCCAGAGAGCCCTGGGGTGTCAGAAGACCAGGGCAGTGTTTTCTGTTGGATGCGCCTGAAGCATTCAGGTTGTGTCCCATTAAGCCACAGATGGCAGGAGAGAAGGGAAAAATTTAGATTTTGAATAAGATTTCTAACCCAAAGACTGAACCATTTGATTAGGGTCCTCTCTCCCAAGTTCATGATTCTTTAATTTTAACAGTTCAAGGACAGGAACAACAACAAAAAACCCAACAGCAATGACATCTGACATTTATCAAAAGCTTATTATGTATGAAGTATTGTGCTGAATTCTTTACCTGTATTACCTCAATTAATTCTCTCAACCACTGTATGAAGTATGTACTTTTATAATGGCTGTATTATAGAAAAAGACTTAGGACCTACTGTTGGCTATTAAACTGACTATAAAACCAAGACTCCTTTTTATTTCAAAAAATGCTCTTACATTTCTAAATAATTTAACAAAAGTTCTCTTTGGTTTTTCCTCTCTGGTTAAAGGTGGGGAGTGGAGGTGGGAGGAGAGTAATTTTTTCTGGGTGAGTTTCCCTCTGGACTGAGTGTAGCTTGGCCATAGCACAGTTTTGCCTGCCATTTTGAGTAGTCACTTCTGAAGACATCCTTGACCCTTTCTTTGACTTTGTTTCCATTCATATTACTGTATGGTGCTAGGAGACAACGATGTATGAAGAAACACTGAATTTGTGCATACTGTTGAATTCATAGCTCTTAACCATTACTGGAGTTTATGTTCTCATGGGAATCTCCATGTTAACTGTTGACGGTGTTGATAAAGGGTATGTAACTAGTTTTCTTCTGTGGTGTGAGTTCCTCGGAGCCTTCCTCTTCCTTGTATTCATGGGATAGGGGAGAAGGTTAGTAGCTTCTGGTTTGGCAAGATAGTCCATAAGTGTTTGCTGGAAGCAATTCTAAGAACAGCACTGTAAAGAAATTCTAATTCCCATGGATAGACAAGAAAACCAAGAATTAGAGGGTTAGATATTTGACCAAGGTCACTTGCCAACTATGTGGTAGACTCAAGAAATGAGCTAGAGAGCAAAATCTCTTCCATGGGCAACCTTGCCTATGCATGTACATGGGCACCCACACCCACCCTTCTCAGCTCTGGCAACAGCCTGCAGGAGATACAGAACTCCGTGTGGCCACCGCTTCCCTCTTGCTTTAGAGGGCATCTGCGGAACCTGGGATTGAAGGGCAGCTTAGGGATTCACTGACTTAGCATAGGACTTGGCAGACAGTAGCACCTCAACAGAAAGTAGACAGCTATTATAGCTTGAAGATATGAAGATACCTGTTGTCATGGAATGTACTAGCTAGGCAAAAGCTAAAATACGTGTACATTTGAAAAGATAAAGAATAATCCTTAAAATTAATTAAGTACTTATGTGCTGAGGCCATTGCATGCATGTCATTTGATTCTCACAACTTAATGAGGTTGATACAATTATTGTCCCCAACCCAAAGCTGAGAAAATTGGGCCTTAGAGAAATCCAGTGACTTGCCCAACGTCTCACAGCTAGTACAGGGCAGAACTGATACTCTAACTCAGGCAGGCAGACCCTAGAGCCTGGCTCCTAAGCAGTGAGCTATGCCGTCACCAGCCCATAATGCAGGGGTGGGTCCCAAAGGCAGAGTGTGAAAAGCTGACTGGGAAAGCAGAGTGGACTTGGGCTGGGGGAGGTTAGGAATTGTTCTCTGGACTTAACGGAGGAAGGAAGGTCCTTTCAGCTGGACTCTGGCAGGTAAGTGGGAGTTGGGAAGGAAGCGAATGATGGGGGAGGAGGGAGATGCATAGGCCTCACGAGTGAGCAGAGGGCAGCGCCAGCCAGGGGACCTTGTGGAAGGTCCCACAGCTCGAGCACCATTGGTCTCCTTTTACCTCTTTTTCAGGATTCGGCTTGCATACTGCCTCTGGTGGGGCAGGCACCCCTCACCCCTGGTGTGACCTTGGCCTTAAGGTGCTCTGCTGAGTTTGCTGCTGAGGATGTGAATGTCATGGGGATGGCAGGTGCCCTTGGGGTCCCCCAAGGAACTTTTGGCCATCTGTTTCATGGCCTGAGATGTAATCTGTGCCTTCTGTGCTTTGAAAAGTGTGGGCAAAGGCTCTGACGAGCTCTGCTTGGCTGTTTGGCCTCATGAGACTATTCCCAGCCTCCCCTCTGCCCCTCTGGTGTCCTGTCATCCCCGTGAAGAGTTTCTGGAGTTGAGGCGGCCCTGGCATTCCTTATGCCTGCACACTCTGCTTCTGACTTTTAATTTCCTTTCCAGTTTTACCTAAGTAATCTGCATCCCTCCTGTGGGTTGAGCTAATTTTGACCTCTTATAGTAAGACTTTCTTGTAAACTGGCCTAGAGGGTGACCCAGAGGCAGCTCCAGAGGTGTGTGGCCAGAGCCCTGGAATGGGCGGACCAGTATGGCAGCCATCCAGGTGACCTGTGTCCTGCTTGCTCTCTGTAAATGGGACCAGAAGTCCTTTTTGGGGCCAGAGCATGGTGGCAGTGAACTCTGGCTCTGGGATCTCATTTTCTGGGTTTAATTCCCAGGTCTTTCATCACCAACAGTGTGGCCCTGGACAAGGCAGTTAACACTATTCTTCAGTTTCCTCATTGTACAATGGCTGTTGTGAGGAGTAAAAGGAAAAATTCATGGAAAATACTTAGAAGAACACCTGGCACATGGTGGTGCTCAGTAAATGTTATTAGCTGTTGGTTTGTTAGCTATTCGAATTCTTAGAATCTTGTCCTTCAGTGATGAGGAGTGTGGGGTCCAGAGAGGTTGTTTACCTGCCTAAAATCACCTACCTGGTATCAGAACCTGGGTCTTATTTCTGCAGCACTGGACTCCCAAGCCAGGGTGTTTTCCATATAGCCAAGGGCCTGCGGTTGGGTCTTTTTCTCAAAGTATGACAAAGTATGTTAAAGATAGATTCCTGGGCCCCAATATTGACTCATTGAAAGAGAATTTCTGGAGTGGTGCCTGGAAATCTGTATTTAAGCCAAGAGCACGCCCTTCCCATCCCTGCCTTCCACCTCCCCTTCGATTTCTTCTGTACCCTGAAGCATGAGAACTGCCAGCTTAGCTTGGGTATTTTGGTCAGCATACAAAAGGATCAAAGCCAACAAAGTTTCCAGGCTCTTCAGTCAGCCTGAGTTTGCGTCCTCCCTCCTGTGTGCCTTGTGTGCTGCCCCATCAGCCTGTCCTCGGGGTGCTTACAGCTTCTGTGGGGATTTGTGGGGGCGGGGGGCGTGCTGCTCAGAAATGGGGACAGTTAGCAAGGGTTTAAGTGCTCAAGGGGAGACCAGGAGGATTGGTGACACTCATATTCAGAGGCCTGAGGCCAATGAGTGGAGAGGCAGGAAAGGCTTCGGGACAGGGAGACCTTTGCCTTTGAAGGATGGGGAGCTTTGAGTAGGCAGAAGAGAGAAGCAAGGCATGTCAGCTAGAGCCCCGCTGGGAAATGGGGTGCTGGGGTGTGGGGATGATATGACTTACCAGTTACCAGGATACCTACCCCCTTCTTTTGATACTGTCAGTCTGCTCTTTTATGATTAAATAAACAAACACCGTATCCAAAGCTGCTGTTGATTTGATTTTGTCTAGTTATTTTTATTTTTTGGGTGGCCAGGGGAGGGCTGCTTGCTCCTTGATATCCTTTGTTCCTACAACCCCTCAAGGACAGTGAACATGGTGTGGCCATAGGAAATGTGGGAGCAGCAGGCAGGCAGAGCTGGAGGGAAATGGTCTGGCCTGGAGAGGGGTCGCAGACTCTTGTGGTGCTGGGTGAGGTGCCACCTCCCTCCTGCGTTTGCTCCCTGGTTATCCCTTATCTGCTTGGAAGGGGTCAGGTAGTCTGACCTTCATGGCAGATGTGGAAGAAGAGAGTGCCCTGGTTTTTGTCATTGGAGGTTATATAGATTACATCTGTGCTGCTTTATATCCTTTCTGGAACCTGGCAGGGTATAAATTAAAAATAAATAAAAATAGATTTATCAGCACTTTTAAGGTTTATACCAAATTCAGGGGTGGCAGTAGAAGTGCTTCTTTGAGCCCTTTAAGTCAGGGGTCAAGGTATCTGTGAAAATATAGACCAACTAGCTGCTGCCATTCTCTGGGTCTCTCCCACGGAGCAGAGTCTCCCAGCCAGACATCTTGATGGAAGAGGAGATGTGAGAGAACTGCTGTTATTCCCAAGTGCTGACCATCGACCATTCCCGTGCTGACCATAATGCGCCCTTACCTTGATTAACCCTTCAAGGTGGGCACCAGTTTCACCATTTTCCAGATGAGAAAACTGAGGCCCAACAAGAATCAACCAATCACCCAAGGATGCACCTGTGAGTAGTAGGTTGTAATTGGAACCTAGGCAACTTGGCTCCAGAGGTTACATTCAAACCTGGGCCATAGAACACCTGCCACGTTTGCTTGGAGGGGGAAGGGACTCTGTGTTTATTACTAGTCGGTGAGACAGGTGACGTGCTTGGCTCTGTTTTATTCAGAAGCTGGCTGGAGTCAGTATTGTTTTGTGTTGGGCAGACTGGCAGTTCCTGGAGGGCAGGGCCAGGAGTTGGTTTTTTAGCTCTGCCAAGGGTCCAGCACCTTGGACTTGTGTGCATGGTGCTTTAGGCTTTGGATGGTCAAGTGCAGCCATTTTAGCAGAAATCCTCTGCTCAGCTTTTATAGAGAACCACCTTTTCATAACCAGCAAGCTGTCTGCTTCTCATCATACTTTTGCCCACTGAGATTAGCATCAGTCAGTGATTCTTGCCTTTCACAATTAACTACAATGTATTTGCTTAATGGTGATTTTCTATTTCTGTTATTTCTTCCACATTTATTAATTGGAATTCTACTGTAAGAAATAGTGTACACTTTTCTGAATCTATCTATCTATTTAAGTTTTTTATTTGGACTCATGGATATTTATTGTATTAAATTTATAGGTCATGTTTAAAGCTCACTGCCATCACGTGAGTTCAGGCTTGCCTCATTTTTTTTCTTGGGTCACCAGAACAGCCTCCTAACTATCTCCTTTTCTCCTGCCACCTCTGTTTCCAACTAGACTTTACATGTCTACCTGAGGCTGGGCAATGCCCGTCTGACTATGTTACAACCCTTTAGTTATTCTCTTTTGCTCATAAGCCCCCTTAATTGGTAATATAATTACAGCTAACATTTGTTGGATATTTACTAAGTACTTTACATGCATATTCTCATTGAATCCACACAATACTTGGACGGATTATGTAGGATCACCCTTAGCAGCAGCATCCTCCTGCTGCAGATGAAGAAACCGAGGCACAGAAGGATTAAGCAACTTCTCCAGGCTTGCTGAGCTGTTAAATATTGAGCTCATACTTTCTGCCACTAGACTCACCACGTGCTAATTAGGCCCTTAATGATCTGACCTTGGCTATTTCTCCAGCCACATTTCAGCATCCCTGGCATTCACTGACAGTACTTGTAACATAAGTAGGATTTCTCACCCAATGTTGCTGAGGGTCCAGATGACATTTTGGCTGCCGTGGTGGGAGGGACATTGGTAGCAGCAGAAGGAATGGTTTTCTAAGAAGTATAATTGTATAAATAGTGGCCAACTGTTCTATGACTGTATGAGTTTAGTAGTTCAGTATAGTCAACTAGATTGCAAGCCCTTGTGAGTTTCTTACCTACCTACCCATACCTGGACTGCCCTCTCGGGCTTTTATTGCATTTTCTGTTTCTTCTTTACCACACAGGGTAAGGTAAACCTCTTCTGCAAAGTTCTTTCTGAACACTCAGTTGGCTGTGATGCCTGTGTCATCAGATTCCATCACTGGGCCAATAGCATGTTGGTCTGTCATACCTAGGGTTTAGGTCTGTCAGACCTAGGGTTCTAAGAACTTGTGATCAAAGATCAGGTATTCTAATTTGTTACAAGCTTTCACTGCCTGAAAAGTTGCCTTCTGTATAATATGTACTCAGTTTGAGGATTCAACGATTGATAACTAGATAAAAGATGCAAAGAGTAATGACTCTAATGCCAGTTAAGGTAGGTCCCAATTCTATTATCTAAAACCCTTTGGGCTATATATGTTTCAGAATTCAGAATTTTTCAGATTTTAGCAAGATATTGTGATGCATATCCAATATAATTTACAATATCCCCAGTGAGGTCTGGGCAAGTGTTCCATAGTCAATTTATTAATATTTGTAGTGCTGTGTGACTATTCTAAGTGAGGTAAATGAAAAAATTAAATAGCCTCATGACAAGTTTTACCATCAAATAAGTTCCACCCTTCCCTCACCCTCCATTTACAGAGCTTTTTCCATTTTGGAATCGCAGGTAAAAGATTGTACACTGGCATTAAGGTATTAATGGGTGGCATAAGAAGGCACCAACATTTTTTCCTGGGAGTTGAGATGAAAGAGTCTTCTGGGGATGAGCATGCTGAGGCCACTGACAGTGCCGGGCAGGGGAGTTTTTTAGGCCCTCACCTGGTCGTGGATTGATACCCAGTGCGCCAGGATGAAGAGGCCAGTCAGCATTTATAGCTGTCCAGGAGAGGGGTCCCAAGAGCCTGACCTGGGGAGTTGGCGATGGGATAGAGAAACAAAACTTGAAGCGAAATGTTACAGATGAGGGAGCCACAGAACTTGAGGGGGCGGCCGAATCAGATGGCCTCAGACTTTGTGCTACGTGGTTTGGGAGAGTGTCAATGTCTTTAACAGCACCAGAGGAGAGGAGAGGATGGATTCATTGGAGCATGTGGCGTGTACTTACAGCCTATCTAGGTGGAAATAACTTTGAAAGAATAAAAGAGAAAATGAGTATGAAATTACTTCCAAAGTGATATGTGGTATGCAGATATTTGGTGTGGTCATCAGTTTGTCTATTCCTATTATCACTCTATTCTGCAAGTATCCTTATCACTAGCCTGCAGTCTCCTGCTGCCCAAGGCCAGGCCTGTTCTCAGACCAGCCTTCTTCCAGGTGTCCAGTCTGATTTGCTCCCAAGTCTTCCAGGAAACTTATCACATGTGTGCTCTGTTGATTTGCGTTATCAACCTGTAAATGGTCACTTATTTATTGAAAAACAACAGACTATTTCTCTGAATCAATGTTTGGAGCTCAAGTTTCATCTGGGGGTGCAGGTTGCCTGACTGGATTTTGAACCCTGGGAAACAGAAGACTGCAAGGATATAGTGTCAAGCGTCTGTAGGTCGCAAAGTTCATGGTAAGCGTTTACAAGTAGAATCTAGAGCGGGAAACAGTAACAAAAGATAAGTTTACCCTCTTTTCTTCCTGTCAAGATTAAAACAGTCCTTGACCAGCAATCCCTGGTCAAAATGACGGTCCTCATAGCTAACCGGAAGCCTTCTGCTGTAGGGCTAGTTCATCCTTCTCTTCACAGCTTACCTTGCAGGGCAGCCTTAGGCTGGGAGGACGGGTTCAGGGAACCCGGTCAGTGGTTTTTCTCCTGAGACTTTCATTCCCACCTGCTTCGCCTTCCACCTGACACCTCAATATTCCTTTTTGGGGTCTGAGATAGCCTTTCTATACTTCGGATTGCATCTACCCTCAGCTCACCTGGCTTTTATGAGGACGAAATGGGAACACAATCACAATTCTGGGGTTTGAGTTGGGAAGCAACTATGGACATACTGCATTTATAGTCAATCACATATTGAACACAAACTCTGCATTCCTTTCATCTCTCTCTGTCCAAGTTCCTGAATTGCCCAATTACCTAACCTCTGCTCCCACATTTCCACTCTTCATCTCATTACAATCTGGGCTCCTGACTCTCCAAGTCCAAAAAGATCTTGTACATTTTGGTTAACTTGATCTCTGTGGTGTAGGACACTGTTGGCTACTCACTCCCTCTGGAAAGTCTCTTTTATTGACTCCTGTGAATGTATTCCTTTGGGCTTTGGGCAAGTTATTTAGCTTCTGAGCCTTGATTGCCCCAGTGTGCAATGGACGCAGTTGTGATCTAGCATGGATTGTGAAGAATAAATGATATGTGGTGTTGTCCAAAATGAGGCTATGGGCACCATTACAGATAATGTTTGGGGAACAGTTCATTGAACATTATAGTTATGTTTTATTCCAAAGTGTTTTACCAAAAAAATAACACATCAAATCCATGATTGTATTATGATGCTAAGATTTTTCTCTGGGGGAAAAAAAAAGGTAAATAAATAGATCGAAAGTAAAACGTAGCAAATGATACTATTAGTACACACAGATATGACCAAAATTGGAAAGGTTGTAGCTAGGTAGTGGAAGTTTGAATAATAGACAGTACATATGAAGGAAGGCATTAGCAAGGTGCCTGGCATGTAGTAAATGCTAGTTATTAATTATTATGATTGCTACTTTCTCTCACCATTTTTTTTCTGTCTTTGGTGGGTCCTCTTCCTCATTTTGCCCTGTGAGTATATATACTCACATGCACAATATATGTAGGATGTGAGTTGTGTGAGTGTGTGTGTGGTGTGTAGAGAAACACTATATATGGTATATATAATATGTGTATATGTATGTATATAGACATATATATTAGGGGTGGGGAAGATAGAGAGACAGAGAGACAGAGAGACAGAGAGACTGACTCACTATTCTGATGTACAACCCAAGAATTCTAGAACTAATTGTGTAATGTAGGATCCTGCCTCCCAACCTAAAAAGACTTTGAGAAGAGGGGAGATGAACAGAAAGTGAAATAAGGGAAAACATGTTTTTGTAGAGAAACACCTAAAGGAGATTTTTAGTATAGTTCACCAATGTGACCCATAGGAAATTTCCCACTTGTGACCTTCTCTGTTGCTCACCAGCTCTTAGTACCCATAGGTGCCTGGTGGTCAGCCTTTGGGGGAATGGGAGAGCTGCATGGAAATGAAACCATGGCAGCCAGGTATGGGTCACGTCTCTCAAGGAGAGTTCAGAGTTCTTGGCTGCCACTAAGGCCCCACTCTGTTTGTACCTGAGAGCACCTGGGCGTTCTGGAGACCTGGGTGTGGGTAGTTACTTGCTCTCCCAGTGGGCTGAGCCAGGGCCCAGATCTCCCTAAGGCTGGCACTGGTACCAAGAGGGACATGTACAAATACACATTGATTTTCCATCAGAACTATTGCAATGTCTTCAAAGCCTCATCTATAAATGATAAGTGTTTTTAAAATATTCATGACCATGTCCCACAGCTGATCGCATTGCCACTGAAGGTCTTCTAAACTTCTCTGGAGCAGCTCAGTGGGTCTCTCACAGGCAGTCCGCCCTTCAAAGGAGACCGGAGATCTTCAGACCCTGGGTTTACATTAGGATTAACTCTGGATCCTGTGCTGTGTCCCACTCAGATAGATGTGTCAGTTTTTATGCATGTGGGACAGTGAAAGAAATGTACCAAAATGTGTTATCCTCATGTAAGTTTAAATCTGCCTAACCCAATGGACCGATTTAAGAGTGTGGTGGTTGTAATTCTGTTGATAGTATATTTTCTAGAATGAGAGATAGGGTGAGTTGAGTAGAAAATCTACAAGCTTCCTCATCTCGGCTCTCTAATCTCACTCCTCCAACCAACCAACTGGCCTGGCACCTGTTCTGGAACTCGAGCTGAGGTTCCAGAGGGTAGGGCTGGCAGAGATAGCCTCTCTAGAATTCTCTCGCTCAGGGAGTTCTGGAGAAACCCTGCAACACAGAATTTTCCTGCTCTCCTTATCAAAGAGAAGGATTTCATTTGCTTGTTTATAAATGGGTACTGTCTACTAGTTAAGTCTGCTAAGGAAGGGGCTGCTGCGGTGTGGGAGCATGTTTGAGAGTTCCGTGTTGATAAATACCACGTGGCAATAGAGTTCTGCTAGCATCAGCCAACTCCTGAAAAATGGGTCCCTTAATGTCCTCTCAATGAGACCAGCTACATGACAGCTAGCCCGGGGAGCTAAAATACTGGTGAGAAATTGAAACCATAGATCTGTCTCAGAGTGCGGCCTCATCAGCTGTGATTGTTAGGTGTTAAGTTGAGGACTACAGCCCTCTGGTCTTGCTTGCATCTGATGGATGGCAACTCTGGGATGGTGAGGGCAGGAAAGGCTGGTGGTGGGTGCTGCCAATGTCAGGTGCTAATTATATATATATCCTCCTCTGGCATGCACTGGGGTTGCCTCAGGGGAGGAGAGAGATTTGTGAGGGCTGGTGATTGCATCAACCAAGGTTCAGCCAGGAAAACAAGAACCATCTGAAATATGTTACACAGATTTAACGAGAGAATTGGTTACAAAGGTATTGGGGGGAAGGACTGGAGGAGCAAAAGGGAGTAGGTAGGTAGTTCTGAAGGAGCAGAAGAAAGAAGAGGCAATACCAGGATATTCGGAATCCGTTCACTCCCCTGGACTGGAACGTGCACCTGAGCCCACGCTGCTGGGACTGCTGAGCAGGTGCTGCTGCCGCGCTCCTGGGCAGCTGGAACAGGAATGACTGTGTCCCACTGCCCCTACAGCAGCTGCCGGCCAGTGCCAGGGCTGCCCCTGATGTCCAAGGAAAAAGCAAAAAGCTTTTCTCTTTCTCCCACCTTCTGATCTTCTACTAGTACCTCCCTTTGGTAGAGCCTAACCAGAGGCTGCTGGAGAGTATGTGAAGTGTAATTTGCAGACTCGCACCACAGTGGTAAGGAGAAGAGTACAGAAGAGCCTGGGTGGAACTGAGAGGCAGCCGATAAATACATCTTTGAATTAAGGTGCAGACGTGGAAACTAAGAGATAAATTCCTAACTCGGTTCAATGTCTAAGGCACATTAAAGATTTAAAATCCATTGTGCCCTGAGTATGTTTTCCACTGCTCCCTTTCCCCAGTTCTCTGGAGCAAAGAAGTTAAGAGTTGGAAGGTGATCAGTATTCTACCCAGGCCAGAATGTCCTCTGCAGCATTTGGAAGCACAGGAGGATGGTCCTATAGGTATTGTTTGAACATTTTTAGTGACAGGAAGCTTTCTACTTCAGTGGGATAACCAGTTCGTTTCACAGCTAGATAGTGTAATTATTGGCAGGCATTTTGTTGAGCTGAAACCTGTCTTCAAAGAACTTCTGCCCACTGGTCCTTGTTCTGTACACTATAGGTGATTTCCTCACCCTACCTCCTCTTTACTTTGGGAGGCACTATGTGTTATATATGGGCTTTTTACATTATGGGATTCTGTATTAGGGGGTTTGTTCATGAATGACAGGACCCACCCCTTACCCCCAGTCCTAAAGAAAATTGTTTTACCGTTTAGAATCTGGGGGAAGCAGAACAGGATAAATAGGGGGCTCTGTCCCATCAAGTCCCCACGTGCTCAGTCTCCTTACACATTTCTGTGGTGCCATCCTCAAAGTATAGCCTTCATTCCCATGGTCAACATGGAGCTTTAGCCCTCACTTCAACATGGAGCTTTAGCCCTCATGTCCATGTTGCAAACAGTAGGATGGGTGGAATGGGGGTGGGACAAAGGTGAGCGGAAGGCTAGTGAGTGGACACTTCCACTTACATTTGGTTGGCCAGAACTTGGTCACGTGGTCCAAATCTAGTCGCAAAGGAGTCTGGGAAATGTATTCTTTATCTGGACAGCTAAGTGTCCAGTCAGAACTTCAGTGACTATGGAAAAGAAGACAGATATTGGGGTATATCAAGCATTCTAACCACAGAGCCAAGTTTTTGGCTTAACACAGGCCAATCAGTGCGCTAGGACAGTACTAACATTTAATATGATGTCAATCCCCTGGGGAGTTTGTTAACTGCAGATGCTGACTGAGTGGATCTCATTGGGGTCTGAGATTCTGCATTTCTATCAGACTCTCAGCTGATACCAATATTGCTGGTCCAAGGACCACATTGACCATCAAGTCTGGACTCTGGAAATAATAGTGTTGAACAAGATGGTCAAAGGCTCATATTGTATCCCACAGTGGAGTTGAATCCCAGCCTTTTTACTGTAAACCTCCTTTTGGAAATGCAGTGAGTTTTAAAGAGCCTGGCTCCCTGGAGGCACCAAAGTATAACTTCCTTCCTGCTTTTGGTGAGGCTCCCTCACTTGCCCTCTAGAAGGGTACTGATTGTGCCAGGTGACATAAGCTGCTCAAATCCAGTGACAGCCACAGACTCCAGAAAAATCCAAGCAGTGGGAGTCTCCTGAGGGCCAGTCTGGATCTTCAGTGATTGTAGACAGTGAGTGTCCACCGGGCACTACTGACAACAGAGGAGAAGCTTCAGGCTGGGCATGGGGCAGTACAGCAGAGAGTGCTTCCTCCTGTGCCAGGGAGGACCGAGGCCTGAAAGAAATAAGGCCGCCACTGCAGGCCTGCCCAGCTCCCCATCTGCTTGGGGAGAAGGAGGACACGGAGCAGAGGCAGGAATTCAGGCAATTAATCCTTTATTTAAAGAATAATAAACAACCAGATTTTACACACTGAAAGAGGGAACAAGGTAAAAGGGGTTAAAAACTAAAAAGCAAGGACGGCAGACACCAATTAACACAATGCTAATTGACAATTTCCCCAAGCTTCCATGAAACATGCCAGGCCGATTTCCCCAATTGCTAATTAAATCAAACCGCACACACAATACTAATTTCCCTAACTTAGGGAACTCAGTAGACAAATAAAATGAGAAACTAACTTAAACATTTTGTCAAAGTATGGGAAGAAGGATGAATGAACTCTTAACATGAATAAACTTTGGCTCCACGTAAATTTGTTAAAGTTCTGGCACGTATAATGAAGTCTTGAAATATCCCAGTATCTCCATTCTATTCACAATTGCATAAATGCACTTTGCTAATCACAAAATAATACACAGCAGTCCTCTTAAACTTACGTTCTCTCCCCCTGGTGAAGGGTACCCAGCGCATCATGGAAGTGACATGTAAATTGCACTATTTAAATATTATAAAATACCTACTTAATTACAATTAAAAACAAAGGAATAACTTTTCTTTAAAATAGTCCCTGAGGTTTTTTGAGCTGGAGTCTGGCTTTGTGAAAACAGAAAAGCCAGTCACTTAATCACATAGTTGAGCATAGAGGCAGCTTGCCTTGGCTGGCTGGCATTCCCGCAGTCTCCCCCTCCCTGCTGGTCCTGCACGCATGCTTATTCTGATCTCTCCCAGGAGCCCCATCACCCCCTCTTCCCACCAGCTCCTACTGCAGCTTGCTTTGAAGTGTCCCCTTTACCCTCTGTGCTACACACTCAGGGACCACTAGAATCATCCTCATTGAATTATGCCATCACAGAACAGGGACAGATCTTTGAGATCATCTATCTAATTCACTCATTTTACTCTGGAGGAAACATGCCAAGAGATGTGGATGTGCCTGAGATTTGACAGCTGATTTGGGGCCCCCAGGTTTTTAAAAATTATGCAAGACATATATGATTATCTTAATAATCATAGATCACACTTGCATAGTGTCGACTATGCGTCAGCCACTGGTATAACTGTGCTACAGGATGAACCCAGTTGATCCTCAGAGTTCTTGAGAGGTCAATATCATCATTTCCCCATTTCACAGATAAAGAAATTGAGGCACTGGAATGTTAAGTAACTTACCCAAGGTAACATCCCTTAGTGGCAGAACTAGATTTGACTCCAGGAAGACTGGCTCCAGGTCTATGCTCTTAACCACTTTATTAATCTGCCCCTTTGTAGACTAATTAGAAAATACAGTTAGAAATAAAGTAGAAAATGGGAAGTAACATCACCTTAATAACCCTACCCAGACAGATTTCTCTTTTCTTCTTAACAACAGCTTTCCATTGCTTACTAATGCACGTGTGCAACGTGACCTTCAGTGGTTGAAATGCATGCCATTGAATGGATGTGTCACAATTTATTTAGCTTGTGCACTGTGGTTGACATTCAGGTGGTTTTCTTCTTTCTCTCATGCATGTTGCACTTGACATCTGTATAGAAACATCTTTATATTCTTGTTGGTTTTTCTTATGGTAATCCCTTCACTATTAGATACATGGAAATTAGAAGATCTGAAAGGTGAGGGGGAGGCATTGGCCAGTGGAGGTGGGAGACACCTCCTCGATTCTCAGAACTAGGAAGCCAGACTCCTAGGAAGCAGCGATGGAAGACATCCTCTTTCCCTAAATGAAATAATTCACCTCATGTCCATTCTTGTGTAGTCCTTGTTTCTTGAGGATCATTAAGGCAAGGACCAGAGCTCCCCCCCCCAAAAGAATATAATAGGAGACTCACTTTTTATGGCTCAGTAAGCTATTTTTTGAGGGAGTGATTAGCTTTAGATATATGTCTGTGTTTTAAGAAGTATTTTTATTTTAGGGTGGTGGCTGCTTAGTGTGGTAAATGAGAACTAGGTAGGCTGTTGATGAAACTTGTTTATATGGACCTAAATGTTCTACCCACCAGACAGAGGGGCAGGTAGACATCTCTGCTCAGCCTGGGATGTAGGCATGAAAGACAGCCACGCACAGCTGCAGAGCTGGGTTCTTTGGCCTTTTTGTCCTGACTGGCATCCGTAATGCATTTGTCAAGAAGGAGGCTGCTTATCTGTCCTTGTCCCTTTCTGGGACAAAGGCAGACCTGTCACCTCAGATCAAGGGAACTCTGGAATCATGTGGAAGGACAGCTGAAAGTCTTCTCATTCATTGTGATTTATCATAATTACCGACCCCCTCCCTCAGGATGAAATAGGAATAAAATAGTAATGTGATAGGTTAATGCCGATAATTAAAGAGAGTTTAAGACCAGTGTGAGACTGAACTGTGTGTGTGGGTGGTTGAAATGGTTGTTTGATGTGAAAGTCAATGATTGAATTATTCAGAGAGAGTGATTTCCAAATGATAATTTTACACTTTACATAACTGATTTTGATTTATTATAGTGGCACCCAGTCGAGATGCTTTAGTTCTAAGGGGCTGTCAGCTTTTCCATCCCAAACCCTTGGTTTAGAGCCCACACACACACAAACCTGCTCATGTCTGAAATTTGACATCGTTGCTGTTATCTCTCTGGCATGGCTTCCCCCACCCTCATCCCTCATAAGAGTTTATGGCTTGTTTGGCTTTGCAATTTATAATCTGGCAGACGTGTGTGTGCGTGTGTGTACGAGTGAGTGCCCACATTCCTGTGTATGTGTGTAGTGAATGGCCCAGATAACCTGATCTTTCTTTCGCTCTCATTGTGGCTTTATGAAAGCTTTGATCTTTTGTCATTTAGCAAGAGGCAGGGCCATGCTGGGAATAGGACCCTACGGACAGTTGGAATGAAAACGGTATAGCAGTGGCAAATTGCAGTCCTGCTTCAAACCTGAAAGGAGAGAGTGAAAAGTGTCGGGGAGCCCTACCTCAGGATCAGCCCAAGAGAAGAAATGTAAGATTTTGAGAAGGCATGAATTTGTGCCAGGTAAATCCGTTTGAAATATCAGGCTCCAGAGGCTGCTGCTGCTCCTCATCTAAATCTTTTTTGCTGAAGGTGATGCAAACTGACACAGATCTCCTGCTGATCTTTTTTGGAACCACCTAGAATGCAAGCACCACATGACAGGCAGGTGGGTTACTCATCCTAACATGTCTGCTTAGTTAATGCCATTCTCCTCCCACCTTCAGTCCCCATTCCTCCTTGCTTTGGAACACCTGGGACAAGGGATTGCTTATTCTTATGGATGGAAACAATGGCACAGGAACCATTCATTGACAGTCTGAGCACTTATATGTGGTGTAATGAATGATATGGACAACTGCTAACAGTTGTTGAGTGCTTTGTGACAAATACTCTTTTAAGGATTTTTTATTAACTCATTTAATTCTCTCTAGAGCCCTATGAAGTAGTTCTATTTCTTGCCCCATTTTACCCATCAGTAAACTGAAGGTAACTGACTTGCCCCTGAGCGTTCAGTGCAGCACTTGGCATTGTGCTGTTGCACCTGTCCTGGTGGAAGATGTCACATTCTGTACTTATTCCTTCAAAAAAGGAGGTCTGTGCTTGCCTGGGCCTTTTAGATGGACAAGTTGCAGGTCTGTGATATGTGGCTCCAAAGCAGGCAGGAATAAAGCAGCCCCATCCAAGAATATGGGAAACTGTGGGGCACCTGGAGGGGTTTGGAGATAGTGAGGAAAGTTTGGGGTGAGTGGAGGGAAGAAAAAGGAGCCAGGACATGTTTGTGGAGGAAGGGCAGGATTGGGGAGGGAAAGGAAGCATCAGCGAAGAGGTTCTGGAAGCCCAACCCTACCGGCTCTGGTCAATATTCAGGCCAGATTCCCATGATGACAGGTTCTGAAAGTAGCTTTAAGGTTCCTAGCCTGTAGCACTTGTCAGCTGGACACTGTCCCTATTCTTTTCTTTGATCTACTTGAATGACCACGTTAAAAATGTCTCAAACTGGGGTTCAGTTACTGCTGAAGGTGCCCAGTGCTGCCCATTAAACCTGGTGGATGATTTCACTGAAGGAAAGTTAAATTTGGTTAGTAACCGAAATATGAATTTTTAGGAAAATAAATATCAACACATTATGGAGTAGAAAAAAATTCTAATGAACTCTTAAGGTGAAAAGATGAAACGTAGGATTTCTAACTTTTTTTCTTTCCCCGGAATTCTGAGCTAGGCCCCCAGACCCTGGCAGTGTGGATCCACTCTTCTCTGTCTTTTGGGGCATTTAGGGAGAGAAGCAGGAGCAGCCTTGCTGAACATGACCCCCCGTTTTGCCCAGCATTCCATAGGGCAGGTGATGCCTGGCTCTGACCCAGTCCTCTTTCCATAGGACTCTAGGGGACTCTGGTCTTCCAGTCCAGGGGACATTGGACTTCCACTGTGGATAAATTCTAATAAACTAGGGGGGTGGGATGCCTTTCAGAGGAAGACAGGAACCCCAGAGGCCTTAGAGAAAAAAGAATGGAAACATAGGGCTCAATATAAGCCAAAAGTTTTCTGTATGAAAAGGATAATATAAATAAATTTATAAGACAAATGAGTAACTGGGAAAAAATATGTGCATCACATAAAAAGCATTAGATTCTTAATATACAAAGAGGTCTTACAAAGCAGAATGTATAAATCAAATAACTCATAGAAAAATGGCAAAAGTAGGAACAGAAAAATATATACAAATGGCTGATAAGCATTTGAAAAGATACACGGTCTCACTAGTTTTTGAAGAAATTTTAAACAGTAAAATATGATTTCTTTTCACCAAGAAGGTGTGCAAAAATGAAAACAGTCCAATGCTGTCAAGTGAGCAGGGAAATGGGCATTTTCATGTATTGTTGTCTGTCAGTGGGAATGGGTACATAGGCACAGCCTGTCTGGTGAGGAGTTTGGCTGGATCTCTTAGAATTTAAAATGCTCTTAGCCAGCACCTAAGAATACAATAATAGCAGGAGTATTGTATTTGTATAAGGACAGATGTATTATGACATTCTTTATAGTTGGTTTGTGAGATAGCTGGTTGCAACTTAAATGTCCAGTAATAGGGGAAATGGTGAGATGTACAGTTTCATTCACGTGATGGAATATTTTGTAGCTATTATTTTATTAGGTAAATGTTTATATCCTGACCTAACGATAACCATAGCACAGGCTGACAGGCAGAGTATGATTACTCACTTTTCGATAAAAAAAAGAGATGTTTATATATAGCGATATTGTCTAAATATAGGTACAAATTAGAAAAGAAAATGCACCAGATTCCTAAGAGGGCTATATATTGAGTGACATTAGGATGGCTTTTCTTTTATGTGTTTTGTCGTGTTTTCATATTTTAAACACTCTTGTTGTAGCACTTCCTCCCTGTGTACTCATTTGGTCCCCAGTATTCGCCATTTTGTACTCCTGGTTAGCCGTCCAGATAAGTATATTCCCCCCTGCCACACACTTCTTACTATACTTATCATAGAATCCAAGTTTTCAGTCCTGGAGATGACCTTGAGGTTTTATTCTACCTCCTTATTTTGTGAGTGTGTGTACAAGGCTCTGAGGGAACACACGTCTCCATTTCCTTAGGACAGTCCTGATTTGTCTGTTGTCCCAGTGTCCTGTCTGATTAGTTCTCCCTTTCGTCTCAGATGCTTCCTGGCCTGGACTATGGATTACATGGCTACCCTGCTCAGAGAGGTCAAATAACAGCTCAAGTTCATCGAGTTGGTGAGAGGTGGAGGCAGGGATCAAACCCAGAGTTCCTAACTTTAATGGATTTGGTGAAAGGCAATTTCTGCCCTCAATGAGCATCTAGTAACTGTGGCAGGAAAAGATATTTCCCCACAAAGGCAGGTGGTTCTCTGGAGAAGAGTACTGGATTTAGGAATCAGGCTGTATTCAATTTTTTGTTCTGCTTTTTACTGGATGTTGGCCTTTGACAAGTCAGTTAAGTTCTCTGAATCTCAGCTTCCTTTTCCTTAAAATGGGATTAATAGAACCTCTCTCAGAGCAGAGGGTTGATGCAGTACATAAAAGCTGAGCATAATGTTTGCTACATAAACTTCATGTATGAAAAGATCAGTCTAATGTAATCTAAATTATGTGAAGCTACAAATGTATGGACTTCTCTGATGTAGTAAATCAAAGTTTTGGTATGTCCTGACATTGAAGGACACCAGGTACCTTGGAGAATGCTGCCTATTCTCATTTCATAGATGCATTTTCCAAACATCCAAGGGAAAGTTCTTTTTTAGGGATGCTAGAAGACAGAAAGCTTTGAGTTGCTTGTTAGAGGTCAAAGTTGAAGGCTAAGTGGCTTGGTTCTCTCTGAGGAGTGTTGTAGAGCCAGAGGCTCTTGCACTCAGGAGGTAGCTTGGAAATGATCTGGTGCCACTCTGGGCAGAAATTGGCTCAGGCAGCCTTCAGTAGCCAGAACCTATATTGTTTTGTGCTGATCCTGCTGGGAAACAATCACATGAAGCCCTTTGGTCCTCTCCCTTGTCCCTGGCTTTCCTCCTCCAGGAGCCCCAGCTGGGAAGGGCCTCTTGAAAGCCTTCCTGCTGCATCTCACTTGGAGTGCCTACTGCCCAGTTGATTAGAAGCCCAAGTCAGAGGCACTTGGTGGCTAGTTCACACCCTTTGTGTCCTTGGCAATGGCTGAGTCCCTGTGTGAATACCTGCCTTGTTTCCTGGTAGGCATAGAAAGGGCTTTTGGGTTTTCACTTCTTAGCTAGGCAATAAGTGACAAAAGACATGGATGAAAACAATAACACTTTTTACACCTCAGAATGGTACTTGGTCTGTTAGGACATTTGAGCCTAAAATCTCACTCATTCTTAGCATTAAACAGCATTCAGAAAGGTTTGGGTAGATTATTTTTCATTTCTCATGTTTTTTTTCTTACAGTGTGAATGTAGTATTTCCAAAGAAGGTAGGTTATTCCAGGACCACAAAGCATATATTCCAAAGGGCTCCATGCTGAGCATGAACTAGCATCACTGGACAAAAAGCTTTAGACTGTTGTGCATCTATGTTTACCACAACAGTAATTTCTAATATTCAGTGAGCATTTACTATGTGCCAGACACTGTTCTGAGTGCTTTACAAGCATGGTCTCATTTAATTCTAATGAGAACCTCTGAGCTTGGTGCTGTTATTATTGCATTTATTCAAATGCTGAAACTAGGCTCAAGGAAATTGCCCAAAGTTTCCCAGCCAGAAAATTCCAGAATATGAAGCCAAGCTCTCTGATGTCAACAGCCTTGTCTTACCACTGTATTGTATTGCCTCCCACTGTGTCCAGTTGACCTACAATGTGCCAGGTATTGTCCTGGAGAAGAGCTCTTTTGATGGCAGGTTTTCACAATGAATTTCTGTGGCATAATTAAAATATTTTTGCCCAGTTCTGATTGACACCTCCCTTTTCCTCCACCTCCTTACTTCCTTATAGATGAAGAATGTCCCAAATACCTGCTGGTTGTCATATCTTCCAGCCTACGTGGTCAACATTTAATTACATTAGCATTTGTTTTCACTAAAAAAGTAATCACATTACTGCCTTTCATGTCACATTAGTGAAAATGGATACCAATATGATACATATTAATAGAATATGATGGGAAATTGCTAATACAATTAGACTTTCACATTTTATTAGTTCTGGAGTGACACCGTAAGCTGAAGAACAGCTCACTTTAGTGATGATGGGGAACAAGATGGAAAGTGGTGAATGCTTTTCTATCTTGCATAGACAATGTAGGCTCCCATGGGTCCTGGAGTATTCATGGGGGACCCATGCTCAGTTTCTGAGTCCCACTTCCTATCCCTTCCTGTAACATGAGCACCTTTTGGAATTGGGCTGGGAAAGGAGTTCCTCCTTCACAGCCAGGCTGTGTTGCCTGAATTGTGGTCATTAAAGTATCATGTGACATGATCCTGTCTTGGTGGCCCCAGATCAGATAGAATTAATATTTCATTATCCCTTCTGTGGCGGTTGCTGGTGGAGAGGGGAACATAGGCAAGGAAAATGTCCCCAGGGCTCTTGCCCACACTTAGCAGCAGCTTTCTGATAGGCCTCTGTCTTCGGCTGGGGGCCTCAGGAGTGACATTTGGTTGCTTTGGCCTCCCACAGGCCTTTCCGCCTTCCATCCTTCTCTTCCAGCCCTACTCACTTACCTTCACTCACTCAAGTGATGATAGGAAAACTCTTGACTGTGTCACTGGTGGACATCTGTAGGTGCTTTTTTTGAGGAACATTTGTAGTTTTTACTCAATACTGGTTAATTGCTTCATATCATCTTGGATCTCACTCCTATAACTTTGTTTTTCTCACATTCCCTACTTAAAACACTGTTCAGATGTCTTTTTAGGCTCATTTCAAATCTTCTTTCCTCCAGGAAGACTTCCTGTCTATCTCCAGCTGATGTCATCCCTGAATTTAGCATACATTGCATATCTGCTTGTTTGTTCTTGTAAGACCTCTTTAGCAAGGTACAGGGCTACTTCTCAGCCTTGTTCAGAAGAAAAAAGTGTGATTCAAAACTCTGGGAGTGAAGCAGATAAAACCTGGTAAAGTTAATATTAGACTTGAAAGGAAATGAGGGCCACCGTGGATTCCCTAGAGCAGGGGTGTGGTATAGTCTGGCACGTAAGGACCAGGACTCACAGGCAGGGCTCCTGCTTTTTTCCCTCTATAGCTCATCTCCTGGCATTTGATTTTATCTGTCTTTCCCTGGAACATGATCCAGAACTTGGGACCTTGGACTAAATCCTGTGGTGTGCAAAGTGGGAAGAAAAACTGACAATTAAGGAAGACATCTGTTGCCTTGACAAAGGATTCAGGTTCAGGGGAGGGGAAGTAGGGGGAAAGAATTAAAGGTGGGATGAGGATAACTTGGCTTTTAAATGATAGGTAATTTGCTTTGGAGAAAGGTATGCACTATGGGAATAATAAAAAGGGAACTTAAGCCCCAGAGTAGTCAGCCAACCTTAATCAGTATGGCAAGAGATGTTTCATCCACCAGCAGTTTTAAACTCCTCCATAGGGAGGGGCATCATAGGAATCTTAGGGGAGAACATGGAGAGGCAGCCTTTTGGGAACTCGCTGTCCAGAAGCTTTTGAAGCTTCTGGATCACTGACTTGTGAGTTGCGAAACCTGACTTTATGCTTTGGATTCCTCAACTAAAGAACTGAAAGGTGCTGATTAGGTGGTGTGTAAGACTACATACAACTCTAAAATTCTGTAATTCTGCTAAAGAATGCATATACCAAATGTCAAATGGGAGATCCTGAGAGTTAGACCTGGTGTTGGAGCATGGTAGGTGGATGGATATGGGGAGAACCTGGTAGGGTCTATCTAGGTTGATGGAGCAGGAGGCTGGAGTACTCTCAGAGCAGGAGAAGGGGCGGAGCAAAGGGGAGTGGTAAGAATCTTCAGGAGGATGTAGGGGGTTGTGAATAAGGGGGTCGTGTAGGGAGGCTGATTGCCACGCCGGGGCTAGGTGGTGGGCAATATGGGATGGTAGTTTAAAAAGTGTGGACTCGATCTTATAGGTATAAGGCAGCTAGCAAGGGCAAACTCTGGTTCTCGCCTGGAGTTTGCCTCTTTGTGATGGCTCACAAGGGACCCCAGGAAGGCAGCCAATTCTGTCCAGTCCATTATCCAGGCCCTAGAATGCTGGCAGATGATCCCGTTGGCAAAGCTGGGGGTCTTGTGAGAGGTGGGTGTGAAAGAAGCTGACCTAGGAGTAGGGAGATGTTGGATGGGTAGGTTTGCTTATCAGTTTTCAAAGTGAAAGGAAGGCTGAGGATATACTGGGGAACTCTTAAAATTCATATCCAGTCTGCCTCTTAGAGTGTGAAAGTCTTTTAAAGTGAAGCAGATAAAATCCCCAGTTTGTATGACTTGGTCAGTTCTACCTCTCCCATCTAGATGTCTTGGTGAGCTTTCTTGTTCTCACCTTTTAAAAACACACAGACACATAGAGACACAGACACAGACACCCATGCGCATGTGCATGCACACACACACACACACCCAGAGACGTAGAGCTTGAAGGTGATTGTGGGAGCGTGCCTGGCTCAGGCTGAGTCCTGAAAGATCCCACACAGGTGAAGGAAAAATTGAGGCGATGGTCAATCATTTAATGAAACAAATGAGTCCTGACCCAGTGTTGCAGGCCATGGGGTTCTGGCCACAAAATGTCCTTTAAGCTGAGGGACACTTCATTAATGTAACATCACTATTACCATCACAGGGAGGATAACCCAGCATCAAAACGTGCCATTGACTGGTGTGGTCCCCTTTACTTGTTCTCCTTCTTCCCAGTGTATTTCCTGAAGCACATGTGAAATGGGTGTTTTTAAGTTCCACGGATTACATATTGAAGCCGTTATCACCATTTAGGCCGCTATAACAAACAATACTGATTATAGAGCAGGAATATATTTTGTAATTATAATGTTCTTCAAACTTCCCTGATTGACACGCAACGTATTTAAACAGGGATGATCAAAAATTATGTTCACAGCGCGGGCCTTGTCTTCCCTTCGGCAGCACAAAAGCTCGCCTCAGTAGGTAACAGCCACCAGGCTGCCTTTGAGCAGCTGTGTCGAGATAGGATTCAGTTTCTTTGAGGGGGAGGTGGGGTGGGGAAGACACCCCGGCTTTTAAATCAAAGACAATTCAGTTTAGAGAAAGATGTACCTTGTGGAAATAAATAAAAGGAGGCGCAGTGTACCGTCAGCTGGCCGTCTTAAATCAATAATGCAGGCAGTCCATCTTGCACGCCCATTCAGCTCCTCGCTCATTCTGTGTGAGGAGGGGAGCACCTGCCTTTCAGCCTGGTCCTGGAATAAAAGCCCTTATCGAAAGATGTCTAGGGGTGCAAGTGAGTCTTGCTCTGCTCTTCAAGGCCTCTCTGGAGCTGGCCTGGCAGTGTGCCTGCCAGAGGTCCGAGGATGTTAATGTCCTTTACCTCCAGATCACATCAATCTGCGTCCATTATTTTGCCAAGCAGGGACACCTGGATGGGAGGCTCTATTTTCTTTCAATGGCCCCTGGCTTATAAAACAAAACCAGCAAAGAGCACGTAATCCCTTTGAGTATTCTGCTGGTGTGCCTAATGGGGTTTTTTGAGAGTGCCAGGTACTGTGAGAAGACTAGGCAAAAAAAAAAAAAAAAAAAGGGAAAGCAGCATTTTTTAATCATCGTCTTTGTTTACAAAGTGGTGACATTCATTCTTGAATCAAAGGGAACAGTTTCCAGGTAGAAAAGTCTCGTGTTTGTTTTTTGTTAGCTACCAGCTACCAGCATGTCTCTCCAAACTTTGCACAAAATCAACTTACCTTGATTTAAGCAACAAAGAAAAGGACTTGGGGGTAGGAAGGGTGGGAAAGGGGGAAGCTTTTAAAAGATTATCCTTTTGCAGTTTTGATAGATTAAGAGGGTGATCAAACTAGGCAGCATCTTAATAATAGGGCCATGTGAATTTTGGCTAGACTAATGGAAGCTCTTTTGTCAATTTCCTGTAACCTGTACTTGACAGGACTCAGGAAATGGCATGACTGGCCCACCTTTGATACCCAGAAGGGGCTTAATGAGATTTAAAGGTGCAGTACCATGACTGGAGTTTCCCACATTAGGTGTAAGTTACACACAAAGTCCTTCTGTGCACCAGCCCTAGCTGGCTTTGTTGCCTGTCTGACGGAATTCAGAGCGTGTTTTCTCTATAGAAGTAACAGCTGAAAGCCAGGCAGCTGAATTTCCGAACAGAAATTGTTTTTCTAAGAGGATTTTTTTTTTTTTGGTTCCATTCAGGATTGTGTCTCTGAAATATTATCTATCATAAAAAACATGACATGAATTTACTATGGCAGTCAGCTGCAATTTTTAAATACACTCGTTAGGTTAGTGAGTAACATCTTCCCTTCCCAAAGAGACAGGGATGAAGAGAGGGAACATCGGACTGTTATTTCTTGGGGGTGGATGGGGAGGGGTATGGGCAAGGCCATGCCAGAACATGTGAGCTTACATGGGGCCCAAACATTTCTGATGGAATATTTGAGCTGGAAATATTCAACGTGAAAAATCCTGCCTCAAGGAGCATTCTGTCAACCAGAAGGGACTGGCAGTTATGATGAGGCCGCGTATGCCTGTTATGTGGGTTTGAGGGTGGAGCTGCCTGGGCAGGCTGTGGGGGTTACAAGGTCAGTCTTGCTAAACTTTTGTGACTGGTTCTTCAGTGGACGTTCAAGGAAGCAAAAAGGTCAGTCTCTGGCAGCTATTCTGGTGAGGCTGCGGTGGAATAGACCAGACCCCAGTGAAAGTGGGGAGAAATGCTTTTTTCATTTTGTTATCTCCCTCCTTTGGGCATTAGGCTTGGTTGCCGGGAGCGGAGGAAGCTCCTGCCTGGCGATCTGCATTATACCACCAACTGGGTGTTGACCTCCCTCCCTGGGAAGGTTCCAGCTAAGACTTGAATGCCCACCCATAGCTCCTTTTGAATTCTAGTCTAAGCTTAGGGGCTGGAGATGAACTTGACTATACCATGCATTCTGTCCATTCCAAGTACAAGCTGAAATGTTGTTCTCCTTTGGTGCTTAGATTATCTATCTACACACCTGTAGAAGCAGCCCTGCTCTTCTCCAGTGGGGTGGCCATGGCACCCTGCCTGTGTGCTGAATTGGAGCAAGAATTCTGCTTCTGCTTCTGAATTGGATAGCAAAATGTTCATGTTCTCCAAAGAATCAAGACCTGAGCATCTTAGGAGGCAAGACGATAATCATGTGTAGATTGATATTAAGGGGCAAAGCTCCCAGGAATATTTAAAACTGATTTTCAATGTATGCAGTATCCATATTTTAGTTTTGAATTGTCCACAGATGTACGTAAGGAATCAGAGAGAATATAAGGAGTTGTTAGAGTTCAAAGTTTTTCCATTTTACCTCATCTAGCCTTATAAGAATGGATTCTATTTCTTCTTTTTTCCCATCTGATACTTATAATTTATAAATATCAGAGCCCCCTTTGCCATCATTGGCCTGGCATCAGCTAACCTTTCTCTTTGGGTTTTCCTTCTATGGTAATTGAGACACCACTTGGGAGAAATCAAATGTAAAGTGACCTATTTTACAGATAGGCTGAGAAATTTGTGTGATTTTTTTTTTTAAAGTACATCTGTTTAAAATATCCACAAATAGAAGCCATTGAAATGTTCACACATGGCTCCTAAAAATGTATCCAGAGCCAGGTAAGGTTGGAGGCAACATGTTCAGAAGCCCCAGGAGGAAACTGACTGACGTGGCTGTGGGCCAGGGGCTGCTGGCTGCACAAGTTCTCGTGAAGACCAATATGTACCTGAGTGTGGAGGCACACTGGCCTTGGCTCAGATGCCACCATCATTTATTTAGCTGTGTGACTTTGGAAAATCACTTAGCTCTTATGAATGGTGTCCTTAGATGTGGAATGGGGATAGTACCTACCTCATGAGATTGCTGTATACTTTCAATTTTCTTGACCATGAACTATAGAAATTCAGTTTACATCATGAGCCAGCATACACAAATATATACGTGTACTTGTAAAACCGAAACATTTTTTGAAATATTATTTTACTTATACGCTGGTATTTTCTGTTCTATTTTTCATTGAGCATGGTAATTATGACCCAGTGAACTGATTTCTTGACCAAATAATGGAGTCACAAGGCAGAATTTGACAAATACTATAGGTACTTGATAAATTTCCATTCTCTTAATATGTTGATGGTCCATACCTTTATTACTTAGGGTATGATAAGCTATGCTACAGAAACAAACCTCAAATAGCTGTAGCAGAACACTATGGAAGTTTCTTTCTTGCTTTTGTAAAGTCCAGTGTGGGTTGGACAGCTTTTTAAAGTGGCTCTCCTTATAGTGGAATACAGGTGGATTCCATCTGAACATTTTGTCATCTCTACATGTGGCCTCCACAGTTACAACTGAAGGGTAAAAGGGGGAGTATCTTATGGATGCCTTTAAGGACTAGATGTGAAAGTCAGCATATCACCACCACTGCCCCCCTCTGATGGACAGAGCTCAGGCATGTGGCCCCAACCCAACTGCAAGGGAGGCTGGGATATGCAGTCTTCCTGTGGGTGCAGGAGAAGGAAATTGTGAGGAGATAGAGTGAGTGACATAAACTAGATAAGGTAATATTTAGGCAGGATCCGGGGTAGGTCTTTAATACGTGAAGGCTTAGCAATCAAAATGTAGGATTGGTAATGCTGCCCGTGCAAAAGAAGGAAGAGCCTGAATTAATGACTTCAGGGAGCCCACTTTATGCTTTTCTTTATGCCATTCCATGATTTTACAGTTTCGCAAACTCACATATGGGCATAGAAACAGTTTTCTGTAACTAGGGTGAGTTTATCCATTGCTTGATCTTGAGGCTCAAGGTGGCATCCTTACAGGACAATGGAATAGGACTGAAAGTTCTGTTTCAAGTTGGGGAGCCTAGGCTGTGCGTATTACTAATTGATAATTGTAGTGAATATTTATTAAGTGCTTGCTGTATGCATTGAGCTAAGCCATACACATGTGTTATCTCAATTCATCATCATTACAACCTTATTAGGAAGAATGTTAAATGTCTTAGTCCCCTTTGAGATAATCTATTCTGCTCCCTTTACCTCACAGGTTAAAAAAAAAAAAAAAAAAAAGCTCAAGTTTAGACAGGTTAAGTGATTTTCCCAGGTTTGCCCAGAAAATAAATGGTTATGTTAGGATGAAAAGCCAGATTTCTTCATTCCTATAATAAAGACATGAGGTTAGTGGGGGATAAACCGGCCATTTTAGTGGCCTTAGCAAAGTGTTAATTTTACCTTCAATTTTATGATCTTCAGTTTGTCTCAGATATACATCAGAAATTCTAATTCATGCTGGTATTGAATGCCCCAAACTCTACAGCCACTCTTAAACTAGTTTTAGTTTCAATTGGTAATTTCAGGCAGAAATAACCACAGAATTCTAAAAACTCTGATAAATTAAAATATTGGTATCAACTGATTATAATAAAAGATTTTTATCCTTGATTTTTATTTGTGTTCATGTAAATCTCATGCTACCTTCTGATTAGTTAGCAGTCTTTTGTTGCTACAAATATTGAAGAGAAGAATTGAAATTTGCCAAAAGAAAGCACATGTGCTTCTGATAATAATAGGATAGAGTGAACTGATTTAAGCCACAGCTTGAAATATGTTCTTAAGAAAGAACTTCCTAGAAATGAAGTGGTTACAGTCTCCTCAAGGTGACTGAAGAATGTTCTAGTCCATCTCTCTTTGGAGGTCTTTAAAGGTGCTTCTCCAGTTGGCTCAAGCCATAGGTGCTAACCAATGACCTTCTAAGGTTTCCTCCCCAGCCAGAGGGATTCTGTGATTTTGTGAAATTATCTTCTTCTAGTTCAGTGTTGCAAATGTCTCTTTAAATAGTACAGAAACTAGTTATCTGCGGGATGTGTGTCCATGTACATATGCAGTTTGCACATGTGCTGGCCACATCTAGGTGTCCTGTATTTTGTTTCTTTGTGGAGGGCCAAAGGGCAAGGATGTTAGGAACGAGCTGTTCCTGGCCTGATGTGGTCGGAATGTGCTCATTTATTGTGTTTGTGGATTTGCAGCTATAAAATGAAAATTCACTTTCTACTTCACACTCCTCGCCCTTTTATACCTTTAGGATCAAGAAAAGGGCAAAAATGGGACCAGTCAGGGAGGTGCTTCTAGTATCAGTGTCCCCACTTCCTACACTCTGCAGTAGGCCTTTACAAATGTGGAGGTGTCTTCAAGCTGGCAATTAATCATGAGTCCTGAGAGGGGTGGGGGAATGAGGAGTGGCATCTCACAGTTTCACCGTTAACTAGTGTTTAAAGGGGACTGCTGCTTGGAGGGTGCCTGGGCTCCCAGGGCCTACTTCGAAGTGTGCACTCAGCTGGGGAGAGCATTTTTGTGCTGTGCATGTACTGATAATTTTATTAACTGGAAACTAAGTCTTTTTTGCCTCAACACAGACTCCCAATATTCTTGCATAATGTGTGTGACATTTCTGAGACAGTGCAGTATGAGGAGGATGAGCACTGAATAGAGAATCAGGAGTGCTCGTTTTCGTCCTGATTCGGCTGCTGACCTGCTCCTTCTCCCTGGGCAGCTCACCTAACCTCTCTGCGCCTCATGACCTTCCTTTCCCCACCTGAAAAATCAGGACCATTTCTTCTACTTCCTCTAAGTCAGAGATGTCAGGCGTATGTATCCAGGCAATTTCTTTGGCACTGTTGGTGGGGAAGGTATGCTAGACATCCCTAGTGGTATTTTTGTCTTTGTTATGATTATAGTTATTTTACTAATTTTAATTATCTCAGTAGAAACCACTATGAAACCAGTATCACAGGACAAACCCATTCTTACAGTGATTTTCTGTCGAGATGTGATCTTTCAGAGCTATGATGTAATAATTTCCAAGTGCTGCCTTCTGAATGCAAACCAGCGTTTTGTCCTAACTCTTGAGATGCAGCTATGTGGGGTCCAATTTGGAGATGTGGCCATTCTTTCTTCACTTTTTACTGGACAGAGTAGGCCCTATTTTGTTCTTTTTTATTATAAAGATTTGGAAGCTCCCGTCCCCTGCCCCAGCCCTACTCTTTTAAATTTTTTGTATGTCCTGGGTGGAGGAAAGTCTCCTGAGGCTTATCACCTGCAGATGGTGCTTCTGAAAAGGAGACTGTTTCAGAAAGTCCAAGGACTGAAAATGGGTGTGTAATGAACCCTATTTTGCATCTTTAATTATAGCATTTGCCACTGCTCATGCTGTAATCATATGCTTTCTCTAGAGCCAAAGCAATGTGCCATTCCAGGTCCATTCATTAATGAACTTGCAAATCAATCACAGATCTTGTCAAAAACATGACTGCATCGCATGTCCCTTTACATAGACCTTGGGATCAGATCTACAATGGACCACTTCTGCTCAAGGGGTTCCAAGTCTTCCCTAACAAATGTCGTGCTCAAATGTGAGGTTTTTCTGTCTGTCTGTCTGTCTGTCTGTATTGCCTCCTTCTCCTCCCCCTCTCATCTTATATAGATTGTTGGTTTCTTGGAAAGCATGACTTCTTTAATTTGGCAAGTGAAGGTTGTAAGGGACGGACCTGGGGGCAACGATGGAGATTTGTAAGACCCTAGGAGAGTGCCCAGAGGCCTCTTGGCCTAAAAATATATTGCTTATTCAAGTTTCATAAAGTATAAAATTCTTCCATCAGGGGTGGGTTTTGGGTTAAGCATTGCCTTTGCAAGAGGAGGGGGCTTTGCATTTAAGAAGCACATTCTTTCCAGAAGCAGATCAGAGCCCATTTAGTCATATGCATGTCTGTACATGAAACTGCCTAACCGGTCCTAGAGCAGAAGAGTGAGGGCCTGCTGCATGTTACTGTGGAGGTGTGCAGCTTTGAGGTGGGGGAAAGGCCACGAGGGGGCTGGAGGGCTTTGAGAATCAGCCTGGCCTCCTTCCCGGTCATGCCGGAGCCTAGCCTTGGTGAGCAGAGATTGGGGCCAAGGTGATGAGGAGGATTGAGGAGGTAATGAAATCAGACCAACAGTGTTCAGAGTTCAGAGGTCACAACTGAATAACTATCCAATGTCACATTAGGGCCTGGGCTTCTCTTTAGGAAAGGTCTTAAGTTTCTATGTGAAGCACCTGATGTTTCTGCAACATATTTATTAATTATTAACATATTAGTATAATATATAACACAACTTATTATTAGTTATTGTTTATTATCTACTTCCTCTCACTAGAATGTGAGTTCCCAGAGGACAGCTTCTTTGTTTTGTGCATTGTTGTATTCACGTGCCTAGAAGAGCGCCAGGTACATGCCACAGTTGGTACTCAGTATTCTTTGAATAAATGAACATGTTGATTCTTTTCCTTGGTATGTGAGAATTCACTTTGTTCCATTTCAGCACCTACATACTACTCACTGCTGCCCCAGGAATTCTTAGACTCATCAGCTTGGCACCATTTTTCTTCTCTAGGGCCTTCTCAGAATTAGGACAATTGCAAATATTCGATTTCCACCCCCTTTCTTCAAGTGAGAAAGCTGTAAACAGTGATATGGCAGTCTCCATTGGCTTTCTGCACGATGCTAGTGACGGTTTATTGCAAAGGGCACGATCTGGGATTGAACATAAACAAACATAGCCCATGAGTTTAAAATAGACCATTGAGCAGCTCACAAAATAGGCCCCTTGTTTTTCGAAGAGCAGTGGACACTCTTGAGAAATAATAAGAAATAATAAGTCTGGATGCTGGATAGAAAGCTCTGGTGCTTTCTGGCTGCATTTGTCCTTCAAACTTTGTGTTTGGCTCGCCTGTGGTGGAGTCACTGCCAGCCACAGCCAGGGTCCGCAGGCAACGGAAAGTTTATCTGGGCTGCCGGAGGAAAATGGGCGTCTCTTTGACAGAAGTGCAACATGCTTGTTGTGCTAATTTCTAAGAGACACAGACGCCCCGTCTGGTGTTTGTCCCAAGAGGAACATGAGATTTGAGGATTGATGCACGGAGGTTCTGTAACATGTGTGACCTAGGGACATTTTCTTAACATCACTAAGTCAGGTTTCCACATCTGCAAAAAATGGGGCATTAAAATCTATCTCATAGAGTATTTAGAATGAGACAATATGAATGTAAATTCTTGAATTTCGGACTTGCTCTGCTGTGTTCATTCTCCACACCCAGTGTCTCATACCATGCCTGGCATCTGATAGGTGACAGCAGTGCTAACCCCCTTCTGCAGAGGAGCAGTAGAGGACAGCAGAGTTCCTTTGCCAGCAGTTTGAAGGCATATATAGCATTCTTTCCCCTTTCTTACCTTCAGATCTTTATTCTTAAAAAAAAAAAAAAAAAAAAAGTAAATAATAGTACATTTTCACTGTGAAAAATTTAAACAATTAAGGATTTTATTCCCACTTCTCCCTATACACGTTAGGAGTGTATCCTAATAGAGACCATATATCTCTACTATTTGTATCTGTGTCTGTATCTCTGTCTCTATATGTATCTTTATTTCTGTCTGTCATGTGCTACATGTCTGTGTGTCTGTCCAGCTGCCTACCTACATACCTACCTACCTACCCATCTGTGATGGCTAATTTTATGTGTCAACTTGACTGGGCCATGCATGGTGCACAGATATTTGGTAAAACATTATTGTGGAATTTCTGTGAAGGTTCTTTTTGGATGAGATTAACATTTAAATTAGTAGACTGCTAGTAAAGCACATTACTCCCTATAATGTGGGTGGGCCTTATCCAATCAGGTGAAGGCTTTAATCAAACAAAGACTGATCTCCCTGGAAGAAGAAGAAATCTGTCAGCAAACTGCCTTTAGATTTAACTGCAATTCTTCCCCAGATCTCCAACCTACTGACCTACTCTGCAAATTAACAAGCCTCCACAATCATGTGAGCCATTACTTAAATTAATGTCTATCATTCCTATCTAAATCTTCTCTCTCTCTCTCTCTCTCTCTCTCTCTCTCTCTCTCTCTCTCTCTCTCTCTCTCTCCCTCTGTCTGTTGTCTGTCTGTCTGTCTATCTAATCTAATTTAATCTAATCTAACTAATCTAATTAATCTATCTCCTGTCAGTTCTGTTTCTCTGGGGGAACCCTAACTAATACCCTCTCTTATCCTTTCATCAATCCATTCATCTATCCAATCATCCATAGGAGGATAATTTATTGAGATATTAATTTCCATTTTTAATCTATTATCCCTCCCAATCCAAGAAGGCAACCAGCTCTGAAATGTAAAGTCAGAACAGAAATAGTCTGCCCCCAACCCCTCTTTCTAAAAGCTCCATCAGCTTGATGGTATAATTACTTTTGGGGGGGGGATAGGAGAGGTATGGTAGGTTGGGAAAGGAAGCAGAAGCTCTGAGATGGGGAATAGATGCCCCAAGAGCAGGGACAGGTTCAATGGATGAGAACTTTTCCATACCTTCACTTTTTCCTAAGGCAGGGACAGGGCACATAAGTTGCTCAAGGAAGCACTTTAGTCACCAGGCTCTTCTACAAAGACTCTCTTGCTCAAAATTGATATAACGATTCCTGTGTCTTTTGGATAATGTAGTGGCCAGAATAGACCAGTGGCTGGAGGGACCACGTGGAAAGTTTTGTTTGGTATTACTCTGAAACTTGGCACAACACGGGGGTGGGAGCTGAGGATGTACAAGTGAAAATGACAGCTGATATATATATAGCCCTCCAGCTATGATACCATCTACGTAAAAGATACATACATACTATATGCATCGTTTTGAGTATTTGAAGTATTACCTTTTTTTTGAGTGATTAAGTGTTTAAAGTAGGACTTGCCATTTTTATTTTCTACCTCATTCTTTTAAATATTCTATAAAATATACTATTGTGCCTTAATTGTTAAATATTTAGATTGTTTTTATTTTTTTTCTACTGTAAACAGTACTCTAGTGAACATCCTTTACTATAGGTTTAGTATTCCCAGTTGCCTGAAGAACTGAACCTCATTTCTTCCCAGAATTCTGTTCTGCTCTTGCAAGCCTACAGGAGCCAGCTGTGTGATAGGCTCAGTGGGGACTCCAGAGCAGATAGAAGAAGCTGGTCTCCCTGCTGGAGCCTGTGATCTTATGAAGAAAGGTAAGACCTAAAGGACATCAGGGGTGAGAAATCAGGACTGGTGGTGTAATTTGGAGAGTCTTAAGAGATTGAGGCTTTTTGTGTATGGAAACAGGACTTTCCCTGATTAAAACCACATCTTCCTTGACACTTCTTTGGGACACGTGTATGTGGGGACATAGCAGGCTTTCCTTTCCAGTTATTCTCAAGCTTTTTACCTTTCTTTATTTCCCTTTGGAGTTGTTACCTTTGTTAAAGAAGAAAGACTTGACAACTACAGTCCCAGGCTCCAGTTCTCTGACAAGTTTGTGTCATTGCTGTGCATACTTTTGTACTTTTGCTATATATATTTCCATAAATAATATGAACTATTGTTTTATGCATTTGACAGTTTTACAGCTCTTTCAGCAAGTTGTAAACACACATGGCCAGCGACTTGGTCTTTTTCTCTGTAAACCTTCCAGCCTTACTGAGTCGTTAGCGTGTATTCACGCTTGACCCGATTTGTGGAGGTGGGACCTGGGAGGCCACCTTGCCTGCCTTCCTAAAGCTCATCCCACCCCTTTGTCCTGGCGCCCCTCTCAGATTTCTCCCCCGGAGCCTGACGTTTATTTCTGAAGGCTTTTGAAAGACTCTGGGCGAAGACCATCGCTCATAAAAACTTAAATGTCCAATCGCCAAGGACTCTTTTGTGGGGACACCTGAGAGTGAACATTTATTTAAAAGCTAAGGAATGAATGTACCTCTAGCGAGGGAATTGCGCAAGTGGATCAGAACCTTTTGGATCCCTCCTTGGAGTGCCCCAAAAGGGAAACCATGTGAAGGGGTGCAGTTCTATTTACTGCCTTGGCTGATGTTGATAAACAGATGTGGTGAGGAAGATGCCACTGGTTTTGGCTGTCCCATCAGGCAAAATGCTCTCACTGATAGGGTTATTTAGGAAACCCCAGTCTTGGTACCTTCAATGTAAAATGAGGTGAAAAAGTACTGTCTTCCTTTTTGGACAACCTTGTCTCTGGCCAAGGTGGAAAAGGGGAGGCCGAAATACCCAGTTCTTTGTCTAAAAGATGACAGGACAGTCAGTTCCTCTGGCCTCAGGTGAGGATGCTTATTTCTTCTAGGGCACAGAGGATGGAGTACCAGGGCTGCTTCTTTCCTCTCTTGCTTTCCTCCCTTTCTTCCTTTTTCTTTCATTTCTTCTTTCCTCATATTTGGGAACTGTGAAACCTTTTGTTTTAGATACTTACACTTTAGTATGACTTGATTTGATCTGATTATTTTTCTTTAACCTGAAGGAATGCTAGTGTTGGCACAGGTCTTTTTGTGTCAATAAAAGGAAGCAACAAAGGAAAGAGGTTTGAGAGTTCCCTTTTGGTACAAGAACAGTTTGTCATAAGATTCTGCACATCAGTACCCAGCTTGCAGAGTATTTTTGCCATCAGTCTTGTCACCCAAGACTCCATTGTTTTCCTCCTTTTCTTCCCTTTCTTCCTTTCCAACGCTTTTGCATGTTGTCTAAATACAATAAAGTTGCTTTGAGCTTTTTTTTCAATTATTTAATAACTTTCAAGTGGAGAAAAATTTAGGTCTTTTAATTTCATTTTTTGTTTTTTTTGTTTTTTTTTTTTTTGTTTTTTTGTTTTTTGCATGTGTGTGTCTTCTTTCTGTTTGCTAAACAGTAATTGCGGATCTTCCTGGCCACCTTTAATACTCCCAGCTAATTATCCTGAAATAAATCTCTTTCAAGCCCGCATGCCAGCAGTTCTGGGATCCAAGCGGCTCTTTCAGCTCCCGGCTGCCTGTCACTCAAATGGGCCTCAGCTGCAACTCCGAATGATGAGTATTAACCTCCCGCTGGGAAGATTCGCCCAATCTCCCCACTTCCAACAGCAGCTCCCAGGGCCGCACCATGCTTCTACCTGTTACCCTAAGCTGGGATTTTCTTTTGCTAACGCTGTGATTTTGAAAAGTGGGAGAGGATTCCTGGAGAAAGACACTCAGTTAACCTTCTCCTAATTGCCATTCAAGATGGAAAAGGGAGAGAAAGATGGTAGCTGTCCCAGGAGGGCTGCTGGGCCATGGAATGGCCTGCGGCCTTGCCAGGGAGCACACTGGTGTCTTGGTGAGTGTGTGTGAAGATATTCTGGCCCAGGGGTCTGTGTTCGTAGACTCCTACCTAAGGGCGGTTAATGGCTGGTGTCTGGGGACAGGCCTTGATTTGGACTTACTGTCTTCTCTGACATCCTTCTTCCTCCTTATATGTCTTTCAGTGATGTGCTTTTGGTAGTTCCCTGGGTTCTTCTTCCTTTAATCTCTGCTATTCCCTTCCAGATTCTCTCTTGCCTTGTTCACTAAGATTCACTGATTTCTTGTTGATCCTTAGGCTCTCTATTTGTTCACAATTTTGTGGCTGGTCCCATTTGCCTCTCTTGAGAGACATTTCTTGCCTCTTTTGATTTTCATCTGATTCCATAGGTTTCCTGGCTTTCTACCACACCCTTATGGTGAGATAAGATAAGGAGATGGCTACCTAATAAGGCAGGCTGTGAAGTGACACTACACAATGCGTGGCAAAGAGTAATAGTCAAGTCAAATGAATGAATGGATGAATAAATAAATATAACATAACATAAATTATCTTGTCCCCAAATCTTAGACCACCCTCTTCCTAGATTGACTTTTCTGAAATCTTCCTTTCCATGCTATGGAAGACTATTTGTTTACCAATTACCAGTTCTCTTCCTTGTGGGAAGAATTCCACTTCCTGGCCACTGGCAAACACAGTCATGTGACTTGTTTTGGTTAATAAATGGTAATTAAAGCCAGTGTGGGTCACTTCTAGGTAGAAGCTATGAAAACTTAGGATTCTCGTTTTTCTTCTGTCACATTGGCTGGCAAAGTTCCAGATGCTAGCTGCTCCATGAGCTTGGATCTTGGGGTGAGAGTTCCCACTTGATTGGCTGTGGATGTATGGTGTAAACAGAAATAAACCTTGATAGTTTATGCCACTTAGGTTTTTTTTTTTAAATGTCTGCAGCGTAATCTAACCTATTCCAACTGATACATAAATACACAAATATGCTCATTTATATCCAAATGTGTATTTTTACTCAGCTCATAAATGTACAGTTTTTTACCTGCCTCTGTAAAGATCTTTTTCAACTTAGCTGGCTTCTTATTCATTCCAGTGTTGCAAACCAGATGTCAGAAACTGAAATCCTGGCCAACGAGAAAGAGCAATGTTTTTATTTAGGTTCTTGAACTAGATGGTTAAGTCTTATATCACCACTGGATCCGTAGTAAATTATGTAGAACACCAAATAACTCCTACGTCTGTGTATCTTGACTCAAAGTATTGGAGCAGGCCTGCCAAATACAGTTGTAAGGTTGTACACTTAAAAACTAAGGGACAGGAAATTCTCAAAGATCACAATGTGAATGGTCATGCAAACCCTTTGTTGGGCTCCTCTAACAGGAGTGCAGTTATTATTATAATTATAAGAAATTTTCAGGAGCCAGGGAGCAACTGTATTCTATATTGATATTCCACCATCAATACAGAAAGAAAGTTTATTCTAAATGATGCCGTAGTCGTTGCTCAAGTCCTCTGGAAAATTATAATGGGAGGACCCTTTATCATATGAATTTTTGGCACAACTTAACATGTGAGTGCCTGGTCATTCCAGGCCTCCTGCCATTCTCATTTGCTTCCTAACCTCAGCTCCAGGGCGGCCCATAGGACCTGTGACGCATTGTGTTTTGGAGGACCTTGTTTTCTGATTTTCCCTTTTTTATGGTCTGTGCCTTCTGTGCTTGTCCAATAGGGGGAGCTCAATAGATTTCACCTAGCATCCATCCTCTCTGGAGTTTTCTCTTCCCTTCAGTTCCGGCACTGGATTACTTTCATCTGTCAAGCCCTTGATCTTGATTGGTCAGAGATCTGCCCTAAGACACAGTGGCATTTTAGTCCCACTGAGTCCTGGGTAAACAGTGAAATATGCAGTCACATGTTGGTCTTGGCTTTTCTTTCTCTAAGAGTGTTCCAGCTTCAAACTACAGTATGTGGCATAGAATGAATACCATCAACTGCCAGAAGAATCCTTTGCGGCTGAGTGTTTCCTGCATCTGTAAATCATCCTCCTACTGCCTACTATGACAGTTATGCAAGTGACCTTTGGATTTCGCAATTTTTAAAAGAATTTATGACATTGTAATCTGTTCCATCCATGGAAATACACTACACTGAGATTGTGAAATCAAAGAATAAGTGAAAAACAGTCATCAATGAAAACAATAAGAAAATGATGGTTTGACCTGAAAGGCATTGCGATGTAATAGGAAGAGCTCCCAGCCCTGCCACCAACTCTATGTGACTTTGCACAGATCACTTAACTTCTCTATTTGTAAAATGTGAAAGATCCTTTTTGAGTTCTAGTATTTTACACTTCTAGAATGTGATGTTTATAAATATTAAATCGTATTAACTTCAGAAATGTATTTTCAGGTGTGATCATTTCTTAGAATCCTTGGAGGCTTTCCTGTTATTGCTTTTGATAACCTTTTTGTTGGGTTGATTTTTATCCCTCAAAAAGTTCATCCCAGCAATCTTGTGAACTTAGTAAGGGCATTTATCTCTATTTAACAATTGAGACCTATTGAGATTATATACTTTGTCTAAAATTATGTAGGCCCTTTAGTGGTGGAAGTGGAGTAGAACCCAGAAATCCAGACACTCATATCCTGTATTAGACAAGAGGGAATTATCTCTTCTGTGCTATTACTAGACTGAAAATTATTGAGACACACTGTACCGTAATAACTCAGTTTAATAATACTATTTGAATCTGTTTTATATGTCTAGTGGTGAGTAAACTGTGTCCCCTAGCCTCAAAAAGATACAGTCTAGTTAGGGTCAATTACATAGATAGATATAGGAAGTACTATGGCAAAGATATTTTAGGACTTTCTCCTCCAATCAGGTGGAAAAAGAGGGACAAGGTTAACCCTCCTACCCAAAATAGCGGTAAAACTGGATAAAATATATGACATAATGAATTTATACGAATTAAGCCACTAGACATAATGCGACAAAGGATGATATCTGTGAAATATGGGAAACAAATGAAGTGAGTTTTATGATCACCACAAGCTTATAGTCTGAAGAGAGTTTCCAGGCCATGCTTCAAGGAAGGAAAACCCGTGGATTCCAGCAGTTTAAGTTTAGAAGACAGAGCTAGAAATCTGGGGAGGCAAAGTGGTTAGGGCGCACTGGGGAGAGTAGCAGAATGGAGAGACCTTCTTAGAGAAAGAGCTCTGGAGATCTTCGGGTTTCATCAAATCATTATTTGAGTCGTACTAATCAATACATGCACATGAGATGCTACTCAAGGCTTAAGAAAGAGTCAACTAAAAGAATTATAGGAAATGTATTTTTAAAGATCATACAGGGCAGAAACAGTTTCTGTTTCCATCATCTAGAGTAGAAACCTCATAATTCACAGGACATTGAGTAGAATACTCAGAAGAGTTTTGTCTCAGTAGTGGAAAAAAATCAGCCAAAGATTAAACGAAGCTTTTTAAAAAATGTAAAAGAATCAAACTGTTTTCAAGCAACTGTGTCACAAAAAAAGCTCAAAGTATTTATTTTATAACCAGTACCCACATAAGATTCATCATGTCTAGCAATCTGATAAAAAAAAATTATAAGGCAGACAAAGAAGTAGGAAAATATGACCCGTAATGAAGAGAAAACTCTATTAATGGAAACAAATTGAGAAATTACACAGATGATAGAATTTATAGACAAGGGTACTAAAACAGTTATAACTACTTTGGGTTTATAAATTCAAGAAACTAGCATTTCCATTGAGCTTGTTAAGTAGAGACATGCAAAATGTGCAAATGACAATGTCTGAGATGAAAAATATATTGGATGAGATGAACAGCAGATTTGCAGAAGAAAACGTCAGCGAACTTGAAGATGTAGCAATAGAAACTCCAAAATAAAACAGAGGAAAACAGACTTTAAAAAAAAACCCCCAAACTAAAAAACAGAGAACCAGTGAACTGTGAGACAGACAACTCCATGTGGTCTAATATATGTGTGAGTAGAGTCCTTAAAAGGAAGAAAGAAGCAGAACAGAAAAAAAATATTTCCGGAAACATTGATAAAATTTTTTATTAGAAATGAGAAATTAGTGGCAATGGAAGAAAATAGTCCTAAGGTGCTTGCGTGTGAAGTGGTATTATGTCACTCAAAGGTACAGTGTGATCAGCTAAAGATGAATAAGGTAAACTCTAAAGAAACTACTAAAATAACATAGTTATAGCTAATAAAAAGCAAATAAAATGGAAATAAAAAATTCAAAAGATTGTGAGAAAGAAGTAAAAGGGAACAGATGGGACAAATAAAAAACCAAGAGTAAATCCAACTGTATCGTGAATCACAGTAAATGTAAATGGTCCAAGAATCCTAATCAAAAGGCAGAAAATGTCAGATTTGATTAAAAAAAAAAAAAAACAAGACCCAACTCTATATTGCTTATAAGAAATCCACTTTAAAATAAAGGCACAAATAAGTAAAAAAAGATGACAAACCAATGACCTCAACTTCTACCTTGAGAGCTTAAAAAAAGAAAGACAAGTGAAACCCAAAGGAAGGAGAAGAAAGGAATTTTTTCATGTCAGTGAAAATAAATTTGAAAGTTAATAGAAAAATAATAGAGATAAATCAGTGAAACCAAAAGCTGATTCTTTGAGAAGATCAATATAATTGATAAATCTGTAGTAAGACTGATAAGGGAAAAAAGAGAGAAGACACAAATTACCAGTATTAGGAATGAGAGTGGAAATATCACTCTGGATTTTACAGATATTTAAAGGATAATGAAGGAGAACTTTATGCCAATATATTCTACAACTTACATTAAATGGACAAGTGCCTTGAAAGGTACAAACTACCAAAGCTCATTCTAGAAGAAATAAGTAACCTTACTAACCCTATTTAAAAGAAATTGAATTTATATTTAAAAACCTTCTCACAAAGAAAACTCCAGGGATAGAGGGTTTCATGAAGAAACTCTACTGAACATTTAAGGAGGAAAACAATATCAATTCTACACAAACTTTTCTAGAAAATAGAAGAGGAAAAAATATTCTTTAGCCCAGTCTATAAGACAGCATGACAGTAATACCATAACTAGCCAAAGATATTATAAGGAAATAAAACTATAGACCAGGGGTCCCTTGATGACAGATGTAAAATTCCTACCAAAAATCTAGCAGTCAAATCCAATAATAAATAAAAGGATAATACATTATGACCAAGTGGTCATTTTCTCAGTAATGCCATGTTGATTTAACATTTGAAAAATCAAACAATTTAATTCACCAATTTAACAATTTAAAAAATTTTAAATGATGTGATCATTTTAATAGATGCAAAGCAAAACAAATTCCAACATTTTGACAAAATATAACTCCATTCCTGACATAAGCACCCAGTAAACCAAGAACAGACCTAAACCTCCTAACAGTAATGGGCATTAAAAAACAAAAACAAAAACAAAAAACAAAACAAAACAAAACCCTACAGCTGACATCATATTTAATGGTAACAGACTGAATGCTTTTCCCTTAAGCCCAAGAAAAAGACAAAGATGTTCATTCTTCTGTTTAACATTTTACTGGAGAGTCTAGGCAATGGAAAAGCAAAATAGACCTCGGATAAGAAAGGAAGAATTAAAACTGTATTTGTGCATGGCATAATTGCTTATGTAGAAAATCCCATGAAATCTACAAGAAGTTACTAGAGCTAATAAGTAGGTTTACCAAAGTTGCAGGGTAAAAAATTCACGTATATCATATGTATATCATAGCTCAATTACATTTTGATGTGCTAGCAACAATCACAAATATAAAAAAATACCATTTACAATAGCATTAAAAATATGAAATACTGTGGACAAATATGATAAGAATTGTGCAAGACCTATACTCTAAAAGCTGTAAAACAGTGCTAGAGAAATTAAGAAGGACATTAATAATTGGAGGGCTATACAGTGCTCATGGATTGAAAGATTTGGTCATGTTTCAGTGTCCTCCAAATGATCTGTAAGTCCAATCAAAGTCCAACAGGCATTTTTTTTTTTTTGTAGAACCTGACAAGCTGATTCTTAAAGTTCATGTAAAAATGCAAACCTAGAATACCCAAAACAACTTTGAAAAAGAATGGTGCGGAGGACTTATTATAAAGCTACAACAATCAAGACAGTGTGGCATTGGCATGAAAACCAGCTTAGCGGAACAGAATAGAACTGAGAAACAGACACACACATATGACAGTTGATTTCTGGGAAAGGTTCAAAGACAATGCAGTGGTGAGAGAATCTTCTTTTTTCAATAAATGGTGCTAGAACAATTGTATATCCATATGAAAAAGCAGAAAACGAGAACTTCAGCTCTCACTTTACACCATATACAAAAGTTAACTCAAATTGGATCATACACCTAAATATAAAACCTAAAAAGAAAACCTAGAACATGAGAGAATATGTTTTGACCTAGGGTTAGGCAAATATTTCTTAGATATGACATAAAAATCATTCATAAAGGAAAAAATTAATAAATTTAACTTAATCAAAATTAAGAACCTCTCTTTATAAATCAGTACTAAGAGAATAAAAGGACAAGCTACAGATAGGGAGAAAATATTTATAAATAACATATTTGATAAAAGCTTGTATCCAGAATATATAAAGAATCTCAACATTCATTTATAAGAAAATAACCCTTCCCTCCTAGGGTAAAAGATTTAAATATATTTTACCAAAAAGGTATATTGATGACCAATAAGTCACTGTTTATTGGTCAGCATCAGTAGTCATAAGGGAAATGCAGATTAAAACCACAATGAGATATCACTGTGCCTCTATAAAATGTCTAAAATAAAAAATTCCTCATCATACCAGATGTTGGCAAGATGTGTAGCACCTGGAGTTCTCATATACTGTTGATAGAAATGTAAAATAATAAAACACTTTTGAAAACAGTTTGGCAGTTTCTTAAGTTAAACATACATCTACCAGATGACCCATCCATGCTATTTCTAGGTATTTTTCCAAGAGAAATAAAAGTTTGCATTCATGTGTTAAGACTTGTCCCAAAATGTTCATAGTAGCTTTGTTTGTAATTGCCAAAAAATCTAGACAACTCAAATGTCCACCAATAGTTGAATGGATAAACAAATTGTGGTATATCCATATAATGGACCAATACTCGGAATAAAAATAAACTATTAATATCTACAAAATGGATGAATCGCAAAATATTCTGAGTGAAAGAAGCCAGACTGTAGAAGAGGACATACTGTATGTGATTCCATTTATTAAAAAAATTTATAGAAAATGCAAACTCATCTGTAGTGATGGAAAGCAGATCAGTGGTTGCCGGGGAATGAGGTGAAGTGGGGAGGGGCAGGAGAATGGAATTATCAAGGGGCATAAAGAAACACTATCTTGATTGTGGTGATTTCATGAGTGTACATGTTAAAACATACACACTTTAAACAGGTGGGATTTATTGTATGTCAATTATATTTCAAGCTGTTAAGAAACAACAAAAATGTATTAAAGCAACATATTTCTTAACAAAATAGATTAAATTGTATAAATGAATTTCCAGTATTCCTACTTTTTCAAAATAAAATTGAGACATCAAAATAAGAGTAATGCTCAGGATTCTGTGGGAGTCTAGGAAGCTCAGAGCATATAACCAAGTTTTTTTTGATACTTATATTATGCTGTTAATTAGGTAGGCAAGAATGCATTTGCCATAGAATGTCTCTTTCAAGCTCAAAGTCACATTCTGATTGGGTAGGTCTATATTGGATGAGACCAGGGTCTGCATTTTAAATAAGTCTTTTAGATTATTCTGATACAGATGAGTCATGGGCCACACTAGAGAAACACTTGTCAGTATCTCAGCAACATCAGAATCTCCTGTCTCTTCAAGCTTGGCTTGTGTTTGCTTCTCTTGGTTGAGGTCCATAGTTTACCTGGCTTACTGTGTAGTGTCTTCTTATTGGGTAAGGCCTAGCTGCCCATCTTTACAATCAATGCTCACAAATACTGTTATGACATTAGGTCTGGGAATAACACTAGCATTGGAATTATAGCCACAAGAGAAACCCCTTAGTCACAGTTCAGTCCCTGCCCTCCCTAATGAACATCCATCCCTCTTAAACCATTTCAGACAATGAGGCCTGTGGTTTCAGAACTGTGGAACAAGGTGGCCCTCAGGCCTTGCTTACCTACTGGCTCTGGTACCAGGGACTCTTAGCCAGGGAGTTTTTCTTTGGGTTTCACAGTGTTTCTCCTATGGCTACCCTTGAAGACTGTGATGTTTGCAGTTGTTAAATGGATCAAGTCACTCTTCTACTTAAAACCTTTTGGAAGCTTTCCACAGCTGGTAGGATAAAACCCAAACTCCTGACCTTGGCCAACAGTCTCTGCATGATCTCTGCTCTGACTGCCCCTCCTACTGTACCTCTACCAAGTACCAGCCAATCTTGGACTTTGCTCTTGGTGCTCAAACACAGCAAGAAGTCCCTTCCCACCTCAGGCCTCTCTTCATGCATTTCCCTCTTCATAAAAGCTTCCTGTGGCCGCTGTATGGCCGGGTTCACTCATCATTTACACCACCCAAGGGAGAGCTTCCCTAACATCTGGTTTGAAGTTGGCTCTCTCCTCTTCCTGGTTATTCTTTGTCCCACCTCTCATCACAAGTGGTAATTATTTTGATCGTGTGTATGTTCTGTTCACTAGAATGTAAGCTATGTCAGGATAGGGTCATTTCTGCTTTGCTCACCTTTGTATCATCATTGTCGGTTGAATAAGTGAATTACTCCTAGATCCCCTAATTTTTACAAATACTGTCAGTGAGCTAAGTAGAGGTCTTACTGTTGAAGGCCTTGGGCACCAGTATTTCAAAAACTGTTACTAAAAGTTTTCTGTTTAATGAGTAACAACTCCCCCTGCCCTTCTGCCCGACCCCATAAAAGAATCACTTTCAAGCACAACAAAACAGCAAAGCATTCCGTGATGATAGGGGCAACAGATGTACATTTGCTACGAATACTCTTCCCTGTTGTATTCACCCAGGAGTCAACTCCTATCTAGGAAAGATGGTTCAAAAATTGAGTTCCGGTTTTTGTTGAGGCCTTTTCTGGCTTTAGGCCTCTCTGGCTTTGTTTTTGACAGGACTCCAAGCAGGACTGGGCTCCTGGCAGTCTGGCCAGGCTAGCGCTTGGCTAGGTGACCTGTCACTTTCTGGCTTTCCCAGGCAGAAGAGAAATGAGTGATTGTTCTTGTTCTTATTTATGGTGTGGAGAACACCATCTTTGTGTGTAAGTTCTGAAGCCAGAAAGCTGGGTCATGGTCATGAGTGTTCCTCTTTTTATTACTGAATTCGATATTCGAAGTTAACAAAGCCAGAAGCCTATTGGCAGGTGTCACTTCATGTGTCACATGGAGATTTGACCCCTGGTGGTGAAAAGCTGAGCTTTCTTGGAGACCCATTTGTAGAATCTTTTTGACTCCATAATCTTTCTTCAGCTGTTTTAATTTTACTTACAGTTCTTTTCTCCCTTCTTTTTTACCCCCTCCTTTCTCTTCTATTTGATTTTTTTGTAGGTTTTAAAAAAATTTTTTTGCCTTCATATCAGGTCTCTTCAGTTTCTCCCTCTCTTCATTACTTTCCTTGCTATCTTTGTGACTCACCTCATGTTCCTTCATTTTTCTTTCTCTCTCTCTCTCTTTTTTTTTTTTTGCTTCATTTAAGATGAATCTGAAGTCAGGGATATTCTTTTCTCATCATTTTGAACCTAGCCCACAGGTGACTGGCTAATATTAATATCTACATAAATTTTAAATGATATACTTTTCTGGTCAATTGAGTATTTTTATCATTGTGAAATGTCCTTCTTTATTTCAGTGACTGATTTTTGCCTTAAATTCTCTTCTCTTTGATATTATCAGTGCCAGCTTTATTCTTGTTGGTATTTGCATCTTTTTCCATTTTTTCTTTTTAACCTTTTTGTGTAATTGTATTCAATGAGTGTCACTTATAGGCCCCATACATTTTTATAGCTTTGGGTTTTTATCCTGTCTGATAATCTTTCTCTTTTAATCAGAGCATTTTGTCCACTTGCCTTTGATGTATTTATGTATGTATATGAGTTTAAATGTACATTCTTACCATTTGTTTCTATTTGTTTCATCTATAGTATTCCATGTTCTCTCCTTGCTTTCTTTTGGATTTATTATTTCTTTATTATTTTGCTTTCTATTAGTTTTGTGATTATTATTTTTAGGCGATAATTATAGTAGTTACATAAAACATTTACATATACATCCTTGACATAACAAGTGTAAAATAATGTGAAATTTCATCACTTACTGGTTAAAACAAAGACCCTGGAATATTGTATATTTTTCCCCTTTCAACTTATATGCTGTGATCATGTATTCTAATTTATAGATATTTAAATCTTATAAAACCAAATTATTATTTTATAGTAACTATCCATTCTTACCCATAGCGTTACCTTTTCTGTACTCTTCCTGCATCTTTAAGCTTTCATCTGAGATCATTTTTCTGTGTAGAGACATTTCATTTAGTTGAAGTCTATTGAAAAATTCTCTCAGTTTTTGTTTGTGTGAAAAATATCTTAATTTTACTGATATTTTCCAAGGATATTTTAGCTAGGTATAGGATTTTAGAATGGCAATTATTTTCTCGGCACTTTTAAGATACTATTATATTATTGTCAGGCTTATGCTATCTCTTATGGGAAGTCAGATATGAGTTCTGTGACTGCTTCTGCATTTTTTCTTGTTTTAATTCAAAGACTCTCCCCCTTTTTTTTGTTAATCAGTTTTTTTTCCAATAAGCAAATATGATTAAAAATTCTTTTTAGGTATTTATCGTGTTTGATATTTATAAGTAAGTACTTATTGAATTTGTGGGTTTTTTTGTTTGTTTCAGCAGTTTTAGAAAATACTCTTGGTGTTACAATAGTTACCTTACTTAGACCTTTTCTTCTTATGCAATGTCTTGATTTACTGTATGATCTTTTCTCTATTTTTCATTCTCTTATCTTTCAGTGCTTTGTTCTGGGCATTTTCTTGTTACTCATTTTATAATTCACAATTAACTTTTCAGTTGTAGTTAATTTGTTGTTCAAACTTCCCACTGATTTAAAATTTTTATTATTGTATTTTTTAGTATATTTCCTTCTTTTTAAAGTAGTTTCCAGTTGATTATCAGAATTTTCCTTTTTGGCTTTCAATTCATTAAATATATTAGGCATAGTTATTTTAAAGTCTGTATATAAAACCATTATCTGGGTTCTGCTGTATGTCTGGTTTTTTGATTTAGTACCAATATTGCACATGAGAAAAAAAAGTTAGAATTAACTTGAGACTCAGCATAAAGCTATCTTGCTCTAGAAAGGATTTAATTTATTTCTTACTGGAAGCTAGGAGCTCTTAGAAATCCAAGACCACCTTAATCTAATCAGGAACAGATGATTCAAACTCAGCTCTTGGTCCCTGTGACGGCTGGTTTATTTTTTATTCAAACTTATTACTAGAATAAGGTTATGTCCCTTTCATGTCCCAACTAAAAACTTAGGGATTTACTAGTCTCTCTGTCTTGGTGGGTTCTGAACTTGAATTTTTTTTTTTCCTATCTGCAAGACAGCCTGTCAAAAGGTCTGTCATATTTTAACACTTCTCAGCCACTTGTCCTGGAGTTGGCTGAGTCACTGGAGTCTGGAGAAAAGTACCCTGAAATGCCAGATTGACTTCGCTTTATTTTTATCCCTCAGACTAGGTCCTGTAATACTTCCCTGTCTTGGAACACGTCTAGTGCCAGATAATTTTTATATACTGCCTAGATTTTCTGGTTCTCTGCATATTCTTCCAAGTTCCTAGTCTATCAATACAAGCATACACTGATGTTATGTTGCTGCACAATTCTGGATAAATTATTTCTCATTTCTGGACCTCAGTTTCACATCTATACGGTAAAATGATTAGACTGGAAGACCTCCTCAACTCCATCTCTCAGCCAGTGTCAGCATGCATCAGACCTGTGGGCTAGACTGTCAGCTTTATTGAGAAGGCTCAGTTTTTTTCTACATAGTGCTGGCATCCTCTCCACCTGGTCAAGGTAACTAGTAAGGCCTTGGAATGATGGCGATGAGTACGTTACTTTTGGAGATTGAAAACATGTACTACAAGTCTGGAATACAACTAGCTTGCAATAAATTTCCTACTATCCATATTGATTTGAAGTGTAGGCAGGGATGTTTCATTTTTCTCTCAACCCAGAAATAAGAAGGATTCCCCTGGGCTATTTATCACAGTCATAATGGAGAAAATAAAGAATAGAGATGTTAATTTATTCAGACTCTAAACTCAAAGTTTCTTTGATGGAGCAGGGGTACTGGGAAGGCCCTGATGTAATATTTCTGGTGAACCATCTGGAGGTTCTGCCACTCATCTCGCTCAACATGAGTGTGCACGCACACACACACACACACACACACACACACACACCAAACACATGTGCCTAATGATGACCACATTACAAATGGACACATCTGGTGGAAAGAGTTTTCACTAGGAATTTCAAAGCACTATCACTTTCATTCTAGAGGGCTAGTTACATTTTGTCCCTGGTTATTTATTTGAAGAGTGCTTAGAACAGTGTTGATTTTAATATATTTCTGCTGAGTTCCCGTTCTGAGAAAGATATTCTTATGGTACTACATTAGCTTTCTTTGGGTTAAGAGCACAGACTCTAGGGCCAAATTGCTTGGATTCAAATACTGACTCTTCCATAAACTAGCAATAAAACCTGGGACAAATTTTGCATTCTCTTTCACCTTGGTTCCCTTATTTATAAATGAGGATAATGAATAGTACCTGCCTCATAGGGCTGTTGTGAAGATTAAGTGAGTTAATTCATGTGAAGTGTATAGATGGATGAGCTGTTGATTGGGATACTGATGTGTATTGTCCTGCACCTCTGAATATATAAGCCACAGAGGCACATAGGCAAGAGGTAAAATGAACTGGATAGAGCCCTGGATTCAGGGTCATGAGACCTGCTGTTGTGTTAGACTGTTAGATTCACTGTCAAAACTGTTGGACATCAGTTAAGTCTTGAAACCTTTCCTGTAAAATAGAATAGTAACACATCTACCTTGCATGGTGGATCTCAGATGAAGTGGTGGCTGTAGAAATCTTTTGCAAAAGCACTACATGCTATATAATATGAGGGACTGTCACGAAAGGTGATGGAAGACCCATGTTCCTCTGTAGGGACAAATGAAATGAAGAGGCTACAGAAAAAGTGGGAGAAGGTGGGTATTTTCCAAATTTTAACTTTAGTTTTCAAGTTTGTTCTGTTTCTACATGATTCTACTCTGGTCATTCTCCAGTGCATGAACTATCTTGCTAGACTGTCAATGGAGTGGATTTTGGTGGTCCTTTTGGGTGATCTTGCATTCCATTTCTTTTTACCCAAGGTCTTATCCTGGAGACTCTAAACTTGGTATCTGGCAAGGTGTCCATTTGGCTTAGCAAGGAAATCCAGGCCCTTGCTCCCAGAAGTGAACAGGTGAATTAGAAGCCCCTTTGGAGTGGTGAGGTAGGAAATAATCTGGCATATGGTGGATAAGGTGTTGGGAGCCAGACTGGGTCTGGTCAGAGCCCAGAGATAGGCACAAGGTAAAGGTCAGGATAAATGATGTATTAGTTTCCTGTGGCTGCTGTAATAGTTTACCTACATAAGACCATCCTCTTAGAGTTTCTGGAGGCCAGAAGTCTGAAACCACTATCACTGGGCCAAAAGAAGATGTCAGCAGACTCATGCTACCACTGAGAGCTTGAGGCAGATCTGTTCCTTGCGTCTTCCAGCTTCTGGTGACTATGAGTATTCACTGGCTAGTGGCCACATTGCTCTAATCTCTGCCTCCATGGTCACATTGCCTTCTCTTATTCTTTCTTCTGCCTCTTTTAAGGACTCTTGTTATGATATTAAGGGCCGACACAGATAATTCAGGATAATGTCCTCATCTCAAGATTCTTAATCATTATCTGCAAAGACACTTCCCAATAAAGGAAACATTTACAGATTCCAGGGAATACAATGATGATACCTTTTGAGAGACTTTTGTTTAGCCTGTTACAGGTGGTAAAGCAGGAAATAGGGAGAGCAGGAGACAGATCCACAGGGGGATACTCAGAATGAGTGGAGTTAGACAAAATAGGAAAGAAACATATCTAAGGGCTGAATAACAAAGAAACCTTTATAACTAACTGCCTGACCTACAGTAGACACAGAATGAAATAATGATATATTCACTGAACACTTATCAAGTGCCAGGTACTGTTCTAGGGGCTGAAAAGAAAGCAGCATGGAGTTTGTATTCATTAAGTGAATGAGTGAATAAATGAATGAATAACTGAGGACATTCCTTGCTTCGCAAGGAAGGTCGTTTCTTGTTAGATCAGTTATCAAGGCTATCATGAAGAGCTTACCGAGGATGCACAGTTGGAAATCAGAGAGCAGGTACTCTGACTGGAGTAGGATGCATGGTGGAAGAAGGCCTGCTCTTACTCAGCACAGGGAGGGGAAGGGTTTTATTGACAGTGGTTCTCAGCCCTGATTGCACGTTGATCACGTGGGAGGACCTTCTATCAAATATCTAGGCCCCATCCTCTGAGATGCTGATTCAGTTGGTCAGGGTGGCTGGGCATCTACATAGTGTAAGCTCCCAAGGGGATTCTTTCGTGCAGCCAGGGATGAGACCAGAGTTAATTTTTCTTCCTGATTGCCTTATGATTTGGAGTCAGACCCATCTGCAAAACAAGTCTGTATGAGTAACTTTAGGCTGTGTGATATTGGACATATTGTAGAAATTCTCTGAGTCTCCATTTACTCATCTATAAAACAGGCATACAGTACTTGTCCTATACATCTCTCTAAGAATTAAAGTAGAAAATATTTGTGAAGTTCTGACCAGGAGAGCTGGCATGTGGTGAATATTCAATAAATATCCATATAGCCTCCTAATGAGGTAGAGATTATATTACACCTGGGATAGGTTTGGGAACTGAGGCTTATATATCAGCTGAACTTGGTCACACCTTTCGACTTAATTCTACCCCAACTCCCCTTTTTGTGGACAAGGGAAGTTAAATTCCAAACACCTTACTCTCTTCCCTTTGGCCTCTGTGGCTGTGAATGGGTTGATCACTGCTTATCTGTAAAGATTCCGGTTCCCCCTCAACATCTAGGAATTTAGGATGGGAGAGAAGCCCACCCCATTACCTTCCTTCCTAATTCCTGGAATCTGTGAAATTGCTTTCTATTTCAATGTCTTTGCAGTTATGATTAAGTTCAGAATCTTGAGATTAGAAGGTATTCTTGATTATACAGATGGGCCCTAAATGCTGTCACAAGTGTCCTTATAAAGAAAGAGGCAGAGAGAAATTTGAGATAGACACAGAGGAGAAGACAATGCGACTGTGGAGGCAGAGACTGGATTGATGTGGCCACAAGCCAAGGGATGCTCTGAGCCACCAGAAGCTGGAAGAGGCAAAGAATGGACTTTCTCTTAGTCCTTCTGAAGGGTGTTTTGGCCCAGTGTTACTGATTTTGGACTTCTGCCCTCTAGAACTGTGAGGGAATAAATTTCTGTTGTTTTAAGCGATCCAGTTGTGGTAATTTGTTATAGCAGCCACAGGAAACAAATATCAGAGGTTCTCTGTGGACACCACAGAGCTCTCTGTGATGGCATTTTCAAGTCACAGCAAACCTGATGGGGCTTTATTTGCATTTCCTGTGGCTGCCTGATTGCTGGCTCCAACCACTGGGCTAGCAGGGCCTTAGGAAAGTTGTGCACCTGTGGCCCATGGCAGTAGGCAGAGTTCACTTCTTCCTCACACCCCTGTCCTTTCCTGTCACCTGATCTTCTGGTCTGGAGTGGTTGTGAGTCCTCTCATTGACTCTGCTGCTATTAGGAGGCAGCCTGTCCAGCATGGGGGGGTGTGGGGTGGGGGTGGGACAGAGGCAAAGAAGCTGACAGCTAACCATTCCCTGCCTCCTTTTCAACATGGAAGGGCCCCAGCTTAGTGTACCCTATTTTCTCAGCCATGTTGCTTAAGGGCAAGGGCTTTCTGGAACAATTTTACTCAGTGCAGTGGGAACAAAGGAGAAATCAAATGCCTTACTTGGGAGCGACCCATATGGAGGAGGCAAGGCAAGGCCCAGTGACAGGATAATTGCTTAAATATCTGCTTTAAGTATAAAGGCAGACTCTACCTCCAGCTGGAGTTCAGGTTCCCACAGGTCATGAAAACAAAGAGGGAAATGGTAGAATTAAAGAGGAATAGAAATGGAAATGATTAGGAAAGATTGCCCGCTACTTACAGTGTGGCGAGGGGGGGTTAGGAGGGGTGAGTAGGGGAAGTTGGGAATTAACCCTTTTGGGATTGTACAAGTAGGGTATGGGCTCACGGCTCATGGCTCTTGGCTTTCCTTCTCAGATTGTGTGTGTGTGTGTGTGTGTGTGTGTGTGTGTGTGTGTGTGTGTATCTATATCCTATTTATATAGGTATATCTATAGCTGTATCTTTATACAGAGATTTTAACGAATTAGCTCATCCAATTGTGGGAGCTGGCAAGTCCAGATTTTGTAGGATAGGCCAGCAGGCTAGAAACTCAGGCAGAATTTCTCTGTTGCAGTTTTGAGGCAATAATTCTTTTTTCTTTGGAAAACCTTAGTCTTTGCTTCTAAGGCCTTCAATTACTTGAGCCTGCCTGTATTATAAAGGATCATCTGCTTAAAGTCAACTGATTGTAAATATTAATTGCATCTAAAAATTACCTTTGTAGCAACATGTAGACTAGTGTTTGACCAAACAACTGGGCACCATAGCCTAGCCATGGTGACATAGAATTATCTACCACAGTGAGGTAGTCATTTGTTTGTTTGTTTATTTCCATTCATTCATTTCCTCCTCCAAAAAATCTGTTATATAAAAATATATAGTCTTTATGGATGCCTTAAAAGTTGGGCCGTAATGGTTTTGAATTTGCTGTGAGCTTGATGAAAGCAGAGTTAGATCTCTTTGTTTCCTTCAGTGTGGGGGAAACTGGCACATAGTAGGTGTTCAATATTTGTTAACTGCCTGACCTCTTAGCTAAGCAATATTTGGATTCAGGTGCTCCTTTGCCTTTGACTTTTCTCTTTGGGAGTATCACAGGACTTTCCTTTTTCTCCTTGTACATACTGCGTTCTCCGTTTCTTTTCTCCATCTCCCTGTATTTCTACCTCTTTGTCCTCCATTCCTTTTTGGCTAATGCTCTGTACCTAATCACATTAGCCAGCACTGGCATTATAGAGATGTTTGCAATCCAAACCAGGTCTGATTATGAGCTTCAGCAGCCTGAGTCTGCTTTAAGAATGTGTTGATTGGTGGGGGATGGAGGGTGGGGAACCCCCAGAGGGGGCCAGCATTTTTGGCTTTCACCAGGAGCCTCCCACATGTGTGTCTGGGCACCACAAGGGGGCCTAGGCTGGTTGGGTTTTGGTTCTCTCCTTGATCAGGCTCCTGGTGGGGTATTTATTCTGGCTGGGTTTCTAAGCTCTTCCTGATTGTATTAAGCCTCATGAAAGTGAGGCCCAAAACATTCCAGCTTGTGTGGCTAGTGCCATAACCACAGCAAAGTGTGCCCTGTATTTCTTGTCATTCTCTGTTCAAGCTCATTTCAACTTTATACTGGGAGTATAAAGAAACTGCCACGTGTTTCTCTTGTTTGCAAGCATTACCTCATTTCCTTTGTCTAGGATATTAATTCAGAAATATTTATTAAGTGATTTTAGGATTTGGGTAATTTTGAAAGCATTCAGTTCAGATTCCAAGAAGGATACCATGGGTTTAAAGGAAATTAGCTACCTCTCTCTTTTCCTCCATTTTCACAAAAGAACCCTGTATTTTTCTTCAGAGCATTTTGCTTTGTTGTCATTCATTTCTTAATTATTTACAGTCATGCCCTTGATGTCTGTCTTCTCTACAAGACTGTAAAAACTCCATCCGGTCAGGGTCCATAAGTGCTACTTTCATCACTATATTCCCAGGGGCAGGCACAATGAGTTTTTGACCATCTATTGACTATATTTTGATTGACAAAGATATAGCATCCCACTTGGAAGATGTAATTATGTTTTTGGAAGTTTGTACACAGCGAGGAGGAATATTCGTATAGTTATACATAGTTATACATATACATATACATATACATATACATAGTTATACATATACATAGTATGTGTGAAAACTGGATCCTTGGGATCAAGCTAAGAAGAGCCTGTGTTGTTACTCAAAGAGCATTAAAGTTGTCCTTTCTTGTGTACCTGGAAAAGATCTGAGACAAATCTACCAGAGTTGCCATCTCTAGGGATGCCAGTGTGAAATAAAATAACTTTAGGTTGTATAATTGTGAAGACACATGGCTTCACGTGTGTATTTTGTAGTACGCTGCACTTTGCTAAAGTCTGGGGCTCAGTGAATCAGACTTCCTGGACTAATATCCTGGTTCTACCAATGTCTAGATATTCCACACAAATGTTATATGGCCGTCAGCACAATATTTGCCATCTCTATGCCTTAGTCTGTTCATCTGTAAAAGGGGATAATAATAGTCTTTACCTCATAAATGTGTTTTGAGATTAAGATAATTTATGTGAAACATTGAGGTCAGTGTCTAGCTCAGAGTAAACTGAATAAATGTCAGTTATTATTATTTTCATAAATATGTAATACTAAAGTTGTCTTTGCATGCATGGCAAGTTAAGTAAAAAGAGAGGCATGAGTTTTTTTTTGGCAGAGATAAAACAATTACTGAAGACCACATAGACTGTGTGGGCATTAGAGTGGGCTCTGACATAAGTAGAAATAATGCTGATAGCCCAGGACACATCTCTTTAGGGAGAAAGAGAAAGTGGATGCAGTTTGGAAAAGACAGACTTACACTGTCAAGGGTGTGTAGGATTGGGATGACAGAAATAAAAAAATGAGAGTTGCATTTAACTATTGACTAGGAGTATCAGTGGTGTTGACTCATTTGGCATCTGGTCGCTTCCAACCATGCTCACCTGGCATGGCACAGCTGGTCATTTCAGTCCAACAGTTCATTCCAACCAATATTTGGGGAGAGCTGGTGGCTTGCTTTTATGAGGCCTAAACTCCAAATCATCATTTGGCTTGGCTGGCTATTGGGATTGAGCATTTCTGACAGAAACATCTGCCAGTCCCCACCCCCCCCCCCATGGACAGTTACTGGGGTTAGAAATTGCATTACTTTTCCTACCTCAGCACCGAAGACATTTCCAATTTCAGACTACTCTTGTAAGAAAGAATTGATTGAAAAGTGTATTGTCTTGCTTCTCCAAGCAAACACAAATGACCTGTCATAGAGCCACAGTGAGGCACCTTTGTCCTCACATCCCCCTGATTCATTCCATAGAGGGGGATTGAAATATACTTTTGGAAGGAAAGACCAGACAGGCACATTCCCTTCCCAGTCTTCCCCTCCACTTGGCCCATGGTGGAGTTCTGGTCAATCCAGGATTGGTTTTCTCTTTCCTTTTGATTCCTTTAAAATGAAGGACTCAATTTTAATTGACTGAGGTATAATATTGAAAAAATATATTACAGCTATAACTGTGAAGCATTTTTCCATCCCAAAGAACTTTTCACACCAATTGGGTTATTTGAGCTTTTCAACAACCCTGTGAGGTAAGTTGGGTGGATAAGGATATTATTAATTTCATTTTGAACATGGAAACTCAAGGAGAGGAAATGATTACTTATCCAAAGACATACATTAGCTAAACTGGTGATAATAATAGCTAATATGTAGCAGTTACCTTGTACCAGTTACTATTATAAATATTCATTTAATCTTCACAGTGACCCAGTGAAGAAGGCACTATTATTATCTCTGTTACACCAATAAGAAATGGAGACAGAGGAAGATGAAACCAATTGCCCAAGATTACAGCTGGTAAGTGGTGGAGCTGAGGTAACGACCCAGGTATCTTGGCTCCAGAGTCTGGGTACTTATTTGCTGTGGTATGTTGGACAATACAGGGCATGGTCTCAGGGATTCTCAGGCAGTTCTCGTTCCAGTGATTGCCTCCCTTCGCAGTTCCTTGTCTTCTTTAAGGAGCTCCCAGTCTTAGGTGGACAAAGCATGTTCTAAAATGTGACAAGACCAGAGACTTAAATTTTTTTGTTTATTTGTTTATTATAAAAGCTAGATCACTAGCTGGAGAAGAAAACAGGAACTGCCTTTAAAATGACCACGGGATGAATGATGAAGCTTCTGAGAAGGGAAAATGCTGCTGAAATCTTGTCTCAGTCTTTTGGTTGTTACCAAGGACTCCTTTTGGCTCCCTGCTTTATGCACTTTTATTTTGTCGAGGTGGGAGGAGGCATGTCAATACCAAAGTCAGTCTCACTGTGGAGAAGGGGGTCCATGTCAGTTGCATTTTCTCTCTTTGAGAACTTCAGAGAAGTGTTGGCAGCAACCAGATTTAAGATCTTGCAGGTATGGGTTTTAGAGCCACAGGGAGAGCTTGCTTTTCTGGTGAGCTCCTAGGTTTTATGGGATGTAGAATTCATGTGAAAACTATTCAAATATTTTGAAATAAAGATGTTTTAAAATGTTGACTTCTCTTAATGGACTGTAGGTATGTTTTTGGTGCTAGTAATTTAGAACATGCTATTCAGAATCTGGGTCCTTAAAGCAGGGGTCAAAAAGGTACTTCTCAGGGTCGTTTTGAGACAAGAATGCACTGAGAAGGGGATAGCTGACTTTCGGTTCTTTGGACCACCAAGTTTTTTGCAGATTGAAGTAATTATTTGTTGCTATCAGTGTACAATTTGGAGAAAATGCCACTTTCTAAATGGCAGAATTTCTCCCAAGGAAGAGATTGCTTGTAATTGGGTGGGAGTGGGTAGGGAAGTGAGTAGGACTTCGCAGGGCTCCAAAATGCTCAAAGGTTTGTTTCTTGCCTGACTTAAAGTGTAGCAGGATAACTAAGTCAGGTAACTCCATGGGACCTCACCTGGGTTTCCTGTATGATGTCTAATTTTCTTCCTGTTAGTTATTATGTAATCACATTATGTTGTCAAAACTTGGACCGTGAAAATAAGGTAATAGAGAGAGACCCAAATTCCTGGACACTTCTGCTTAACATGACTTTTATGACCTTTGGCATAAGTATTAACCCGAGAATGCCAGCTTCGTCATGTCTACAGGCATGTGTGCATGAGTGGATAGGGTGGAATGGTGACAGTAGACATGTCTTGGCACAATGCCAAAACAGACAAATAAAAAATGAAAATGTTTGCCAAACTAGTTTATAGGACAGAAAAATTTGTAGTGTTTAAGAGAATTTTACTGTTGAAAAAACTGGAATTGATAATCCTATGTATTTGTGTGTAGTAAATGTTATGTACTTATCTAAAGAAGGGGTTTGTACTCAAATGTTGAGCATTGTTGTGAACACAGATGGTTATATTTATTTAATTTTTATTGATTTATAAAGTTGTAGAAATAAATTGTAGCAATAACATTAAGTGAATTTTGAGAAAGAAAAAAAGAAGAAAATTTCTAGCAGTCTTTCCATTCTGATGTCATAACTCTTTTCATGTTTGAGTTTTCGCTTTTTGCTGTTGGCTGACATATTTCTACCCAGTTAGAATCCTAGCTATACAGACTTAATTTACTCAATAACATTGGTAAACTGGAAGCAGCTTCAGTAGTAGATCCATGGACCGATGAACAAGAAGGGGCATTTCAGAGTATCTGGCCTGATCTCCTTGTTCTATAAGTGAAATGGCAGAGGTGCAGAGAGGTGATAGGATTTGCCCAGGGGACGAAGATGGGCAATAGCCGAACTGGGGAATTCCCCAGTATTATGTACTTCTGACCACTCCACTGTCTAACTTTGTTCTGAGACTTGTAACTAAAAACTAAAAATATGAATTGCTGTCTGATAGGTATAAAAGCTTAATTAAGGAAAATCTGATTTTATAAACAATTACGAAAATTGACAAGGTTTGAAAAAATAGTCATGGGACTGTAGAATTTCACATTTTCTCGTATAACAAGTGTCCCAAAGTGTTTTTTCTAAGATTTTTATGGCGTGTACGATTAGGTTGTTTATGATGGATTGCCACTGCTTAGAAATGTGAAAACCTTAGTGGCCCTGGAAAGTAAGCCCATAGGAGATGGCCAAAAAAAAAAGAGCTGTAGGGTAAGCTCATTACAGTGGACAATTGTTTTCTCACAAACAAAACCGAAGTTTATATAAACCTTATTAAATGGGGAAATCACGAGTTTGTTGATTATTTATTTGGCTCTAAGTGGAAATAAAGATTGATTCCCCTTGTGGTGGAGGTTTTATTTTATTTTTTTAATCCTGGTATAATATTGTTCTTTAGAAGAAGTCTATAGAAATGATAGTTACCACCTTAGAATATTTTTAGTTCATCTAGATTAAAGTTTTCCCTCTTAAGGTGTAGTTAGCTGTACTTTTAAAAGTTAATAACTACAGAGAATTAAAGAGAATGAAAATGTCCAGCTAGATTTGCTGGAGAGGTAGATTTGTAGGGAACTTTGGGGAGGGGAATTTTTTTCCTAGACCATAAATCAATTTTGGTATTTAAAAAATCTGTCAAAGGCAAATTTTTCTAATTTTAAATCAGTTCCTTAAAAGAACACTGCTTGTTTTTCTAACAGAAGATGGCCTTTGGATTTCCTAGTTCAAGAGGAATAATGTGTCTCTAGCACATCAGCATATCCTTTCAGAAAAATAAGTGTTTAATAATTATTTCTTAAATGAATGGATTTGCTTCATTTGAATTCTTTACTTTCAGGCTTGTTTCCCATGTTGGTATTCTCCAGAAACAGGTCTTGTATGTATGTCGTATCTGTCAGGTGGTCTAGGTTATGCTGCAGTAACAAACTAGCCCAAACATCTCATGACTTTACACTAATGCTACATGCTCATCAAGGGTCAACAGGCAGGTGCTGCTCTTGTAGTCACTCAGAGAGTTAAGGTGATGGAGGCTTCATTTTACCATGTCCTCCCACATCATTGCCATAAGGAAGAAAGAGTACAGTAGATCATGCAGTTCTTAAATCTACTTGGAAGTCACATTTATCATCTTCTGCATTGGCTAAGGCAAGACACACAGCTACACCTAGATCAAATCCTACCATGCTGCCTGGAGGAGGATCAGAATAAGTGGGGACAGCCCTGATAACTACAACATGATTATATGGTAATACTGGTGATTTGGGTGGACTTTTTCCTAAAGAGTTTAGAATTATTTCATTGCCTATAACTAATTTACTTTTAAGAGAGACAGGTAGGTTGCTGGTGCCTGCTCCTAGAGGTAGTAGAAAGACATAGGGAGGGAGACTCAGTGACCTACTGGAAGCCATAGATGTGTAAATAGAAATCCTAACACCCAGACCCCTGTATTCACGATGTGCTGTCTTCAGAACCACCTTCATAGCTTCCCTTAGTCTTTTTTCAGGAATAACCCTCATTTCTTTAAGGATCTTGAATCCAGGTCTCTGTGTAGTGATGGTGAGTTTGCAGTTTAAATAGACTTTAGAATGATTTGTCTTTTCTTCTGTAGGAACTCTGGATCATATAGACTAGAAATAAGAAAATAAAATTAATTAAAGACAGGCAGGCCTGGATTTAAATTCTAGTTTTGTCTTTCTCCTAGATGACCTCAGAGGAGTTACTTGTCTGAGATTTGTTTTCTTTCTCTGAAAAATGAGGATATTTCCCACTTTGCAGATTGTGGTGGTGAATTAAGGAGGAAAGGTCGTGAAATACATAGCACAGTGCTTGGCGCCCAGAAGCAGTTCTTAAGTGGGAGCCATTGCGATCAACATACCTGTTTCTTCAATTTTTTGGTTTCTCACGTTTTGAGGACCAGAACAGGCCCAGGAGTGCTGGGGCACTGTTCCCAAGTAGGGCTGCTGTTGTTTCAAGATAAACAGTTTGGTTTTTGTTTGTTCTAAGCTACTCCATTTATTTTGCTAAAATTTCATCATGTTCTATTAAGTTCCATCATACATTTCAGGGCCTTTTTGTTTTATTTTCTCCCCCTATTCTTGGACTGCTTTTAAGGCTTCCTAGTGTCATGGTATGGATGTAGGCACCAAGCAATTACTCCAAAGAGCAGATTCTAGGAATCACCCAAACCTAGTTCCCAGAGACCTTTCGATGCCCGTGCCAGGGAGTCTGTCTTTCCATCGTTTGTGGGGCAACTCTCACCCCGGTGATAGCAGAGAGGTGTTACAGCCCTGAGCTGGCTGCCTTGTTGAAAAGTACAACTCTGCTCTAGGAAGAAGATGGTCTGGTCTCGCTTTCCTGGTTTAATAGGAGGCCATCCTTGGCTGCCTTCATCTGTTATGGTTCATGTGGGTGGGCTCTCATTTTTAAACAGTATTTCTCGGTGCCTTGTAGGTCAGATTTCACTTGGAGTTTCTCTTTGCTCCATTTCAAGGTGACTTGCAGACTGAAGCTGTTTGGACCTAAGTCAGGAGGGTTTGGGAGAAAGAAAACAAAACATCATTTTGGTTCAACAATTGCTTAGTAAGTAGCTGCTGATCGGGAAACCACTTGTTCTGACTATTATAAGCCAAAAAAAGAAATTCAAAGTGTGGTGTATGAGTGTAGATATCATCCCAGTTCTTTTAAGGTCCACTAATTTTTGAGAGTGTGAACCTGTTTGTAAAGAGACATAAATGTTGGGTCAATATTTGAAGTGTGCCTAATTTTGCAGCTCTAATTCCAAACTAGTTAAAACCCCATTCCTTAAACTTTACATTAAATACTTCCTACCCACATCCCAACACCAGTTTCTCCCCTCACCCCCAGGTCTTTCTGGCTTTTTCTTTCAGCTTTTTGAGATGCTGAAATGGGTTTATGTGTTTAGCAAGTCCATTCACAACCAGGTAGTTTGTTGCTTTTCTTTGAGCAGCTCGAATAAATGATAACAAAACATGGTCTTTTCTCAATACCCCCACCCTCATGCCTTTCTCCCATTTTTTTTTTTTTTAATATACCGGGGAAAAAAAACTTTCCAAACACAGAACTTTATGGCTAGAGACAATCTGGCTGCTGGAATAAACAGTCTGCTCCCTCGTTTACCATTCCATCATGGGCTTAAATCCTGAGAAGCTCGTGGCTGCCCACAATAGTTCTCGCTTGGCAGCAGGGAAGTCTGCCAACGTCCCATCAGGCTTGTTTCTTAAGCAAAGTTGTATAAGTTAACAGATTTTATTGTTGGGGGTAATCTGGGGTTGTTCTTACAGGAGGAAGGGACTAGGCCCCCAGAGTGTTTGCCAGCAACAGTCCTTGGCTTTACTCATTCCTGCTCCTCATTAATTTGTGTGAGCTCAGCTCAGATAACAAACGGTGGGGCAGGGGGATCCTATTCAGCCAGGCCTGGCCCAGGCTTGGCCTGTGAGCTAATTGCTCTAATTGAGTGGGAGGGACTGCCTTCCTCTCGATTCTGTCCCTTCTCTTCCCTGCTTAGAGAGGCATGAATGGAGGCCCACTTCAGCTCCTGCTGGCAGCCCTGGTGGCTGACTGGGCCATGGGATCCACTGCTGGGATCCACAGCTCCCACAGCCCTCTTAACAACTGCTGGTCCTTTATTCTGTGAAGAGGTATTCCAACAGTGCCCGTTCCAGGCTTTGCTCTCTTGCTTTTCTTTTGGGTTGAGAAACATTCTGCTATAATTTGTATCTGGGAAACAGCATTAGAAATGTGTTAGCATTCTGCTCTGGATGGACAGATCATTTACAACTAGCACAATCTATTATCAATGCACTGCTCTTTAGGACCTGCTATATAATAGACATGTAATGAAGCATAGAAACATGGATTTCATTTCCAAGCTCTGAAAGGGAAAAATGATTTCGGGGAGGAGAACCCATCCCAGGTTGGGGGGCCAGGGGGAGAGGCTTGGGGGACAGGGGAAGGGTCTGTCTCTTTAAGACAGACTAGGAAGAAAACCAAAAGCCATCAACTCCGAAAGTAACAAATGAGAGCCCAGAGCTGTGGAGCTAATGTGCAAACTTGTTTCTGTCCTCTATGGCGCCATCATTTATTCAGAAGGTAGAAGCAGAAGATGGGGACTTGCATTTGCTTGATACTCAATTATACATTAGTGTACATCACTTGGCAATCTGTTCATATCAATTTAATTGGATTTTAATATTGCCTCTGATCTTGTTGTCCAATTAACAGTACTGGCTGGCAATAAAGCAAACCACACACTATGTAACACCTTTGATCCCTGCCATATGGAGCTCTTCCATTGATTACCACATTTTCAAAAAATTTCACTCTCTCAATATGGGCTGTGATAAATGGGAGAAAAAGCACATCCCTGATGTGATAAAAATTTCACTTCAACTCGCAACTTCATTTATTTTGTTGACATTCGGCTCTGATTAAGAACAATAAAAAAATCATGCCCTGAATATCATATGCAAATACAACCCTGGGCATGAATCTAATCATGCCATGGGAGCATTACCATGACTAGCCTGGCATCAGCTCAATTTTTTTTAAAGTGACAGCATACACTTCTGGGCTCGCTGTGCAAACTAGTCGCCATCGCTATGTCATTTAATAAACATCTGATGTTTCAGTTCCCACCAAAGCATGGAGAATGCATTTGAATTTCTGCCTGTTATTTTGAGGCCTCCGTGTTCAGGTGTTGTCTTGCATTGACCCTCCCCTATCCCCATTCCCCTACTCCCTGTTCCGGGAGAGCCTGGCAGCTGGGAGCTAGGATGGGGTGAGGTTCCTGGGTGACCCCTCAGGCTTCTGCCCCTCTTGCGGCCACCCCTCAGAATGGGTGGGGGGAACGGAGCTTTAGCTCGGAGGGGCTGCACACTGAAGGACAGGACCTACATGCTTTAGGAAGCTTGTGAATGTGTGTGTGTGCCAGCTTCCTGTTTGCCTCTTGGAGTTATGCAAGCAATTAGGGCTTAATGCCCTAGAGACACTCCCAAATGACAGGATTAACCCCCAAGGGAAACAGGCTTCTGTTGCGAAGGAGGAGGACATCAGTGTTCTGAAAAGCCCTTCCACAGCTCTGAGGAATCGCAGCTCCTTTTCATGCCTGGACAAGCAGTTGCTAGTGGCCAGAGCTGGGAAGTGCCAGAGAGGCCCCTGTCTGATCTGTGGGCTCTGCTCTCACACCCTTTCCTGCTCATCCTGCTCTAGGACAGACTCCACGGGCCATCGCTGTACCTGGTGCTACCCAGCTGGGACTGGAGAGTTTGACTCCCGGCTTTTGAGCGGGGCGAGCCGCCCCAGCACTCTCACCGGGACCTGGGAGAAAAAGAGTGTGGTTAAGGTGGCCATGCCCAGTGGCAGTGGCAGCGGGATTCTGGCCATCTCGAATGTGGGAGGAGGGCGAAGGCTGCCGGTTACACATGTCATAAATTATTTCTTGACCATTAGCAGTGTTTCTGCCTCATAACTGTTCTTCAGGCATATTAAATCAGCGAGAAGGAAGAGCATGCTAGGACATCTGGGGCTGCCAGATAATTCAGTTAATTTCTATTCCCTTGAACCTGGAGGTGTTAATTTGGAAGCACAACAGAAGAGTCTGAAGAATGCTAATACGTCATTTGAATGATTAATGCAATCAGGGGGATTGGGGGACCTCTGTTTACTCTTTAATTTTGACATGGCACAGCAAGGAGGAGAGTGGCTAATTTTCCAAAGTTAAGGGCAAGTTGGTTTCATTTCAGTCACGTGGTCTCAGCTGGGGTTTAGGGAGCTAGGGTGACTCAGAAGGGCTGTATCAGGCGATGGGGGCCAGTTTTGTTCGTATAATGGCTACAGCCAGGAAAACAGATGAAATTGTTTGTGATCTGATGAGCCTTGTTCTCTTGGGTGAGGAAGCTCCCCAAAGCTGCTGGGGACAGCAAACAGAGGGGGAAAAAAGAAAGAAAGAAAGGAAAAGAGAGAGCCTGGAAAAACAGCTGAAAATAGGTGACAGCCTTATAATGTACATGTATTTTTATCTGACATTTCCAAATTGAGTCGCTTTCTTTAAAAGAAGGAAAATATTTCCAAATTTATTTAAATGGAACCTTATTAGGGAAAGCTTAGGACTGAGCAACTATTTAAAAATATATTTTGAGGAGAGATGCAAAGGAAGACATTTAATTCTTAGCAGACTGTAGGCATTTTGAAGAAACCTGGTGCCTATTTATTGCGCTGCCTCTGATTAGAGGCAGCTTATGACTGTTATAACAGGAAATTTCGAAGGGCACTTCCCCCCACCAGCCAGACACTATAGTATCTCCTTTTTAAAACAAAGGAGGTATTGTGAGAGTGAAAGGGATTTGGCCCCAAGCACTAAACAAATTCTAGAGAGCAGAAAAAACCCTGTAATTATGTTAATAGTAAATTAATGTTTTGCAAATTACCCATATCACCTCAGAATAGGTGTTGTTCAAAAGCACCTATTGGAAATATTCGTAGACACACAGAGAAGGGAAGAAGTCAAAATGTTTAGTTCTCTATGGTGCTTTGTGTTCAGTCTACCAATGGAGCTTCCCAGTGCCAGAAATACCTGTTTTCCTGTAGTGCTGCCCAGACACACAGCTTAGAGAGGCTGGGACAAGGGGCCACCTGCCTGAGAATCTCCTGTGGTTTGGAGTTTCCTGGTTTGTAAACTACCTGGATGAACTACTTACTACCTGATCTTGCAGGTCTTTTAGATCTTGGAATTCTTGACTCTGTGACTAGCCCAGACTTCCTGGGTCTGTAGCAACACAGTGTTTCTTCCTGTGACCATGGCCTTTTGCTTTCAGTCTTAGATGACTCAAGGGGGTCTCAGTTCAATAGGGCCCTGAGTTGAATAGAGCTTGTTTTGATTTTCATGAGGTTTCTCAGTACACATGAAGTTCTTTGCCTAAGTCTAAGTTATAGATTAATGAACGTTTACCGAGGAACTTTATATGCCAGGAAATGTGCTGAGCCCTTTCTGGAGCATAAGATTTTTCTTGATTAATTCTCAAACCACTCTGAGGGGTAGGAGTTATTGCCCATACTTACGGATGAGTGCCTGGCAACTTGCTTAAGGCCCCAGTTGAGGGGGAGGTGGCCACATCTTCTGACCAGGCTGTTTGTTGTAGGTGCAGTTACGAAGCCAACCACTTCCACTGGTACCCTAACCACCCTCTCTTAGACATTTTCCTCCCTCAGTGATGTTCTCTCTTCCTTTCAGGCATCCAGTATATACTTTTTTCTTTTTGCTGTATGTTTTCATCAAAACCCACTTTCAAGAAAAGATCTTATATTAGTCATGTATTCTTTAGTATGAATTTAAACCCAAGTCAGAAACTGTGCTAGGCTTTTTTTCTTTTTAAACATATGATTCTTCATGATTAATTCTCAAGGGATCTCAGTATTTAAAATTTTATAGCTAATAATGGAATAAAATATTCTACCTGCCTTTTAAAGTAGCTGAGGCATTAACAAGCAGGAACAATTAGGGCGGATTTGCTTTAATCTTTCGAGTAAAGTAAATGTTGGCTTTTTCTGCCATACACCAACCAACCAGAAGCACTCTAGAAACCAGCATTGCTGATAAACCTTATTATGGATAATGGGAATTGTTTTAAATAAAGCACCAGACTAGGAATGAGGAAGCCTGGATTTTAATCCCATGTCACTAAAATGTGTGTTTGGGGACATGCAGAGCTGGAAAACGAAGGGGCAGGATCAGCGCAGTGCTTTCTCCCCACCTCCTCATCTATAACCTCATTAATTAACCTGGGAACTCTGTCTGATCAAGCCTGGATGCTGCTTGGAATCTGCCTGTACTGATCCTCCTGGCAGCATTATTTATCATTTGCACTTGGCCCTCAAGATGAGACCTTTTGCAACCAAAGGATTAAGTGGTATCCAGCATTTCTTCCAGTTAAAAATTCTGTGAGAGCTTTAATCTAGGAATGTACCTAGATCCATGGTTTCCACACCTGTCTGTACATAATCATTGGGACTTTGTAAATATACTTCCTCAATCAGATTTTCTAGGAGTAAAGTTTGAGAATCTGTGCTTTCATGAAGCCCTTCCAGTGATTGTGACATAGCCTGCCACCTTAGATTATGTGAGTCAGAGATGTGTTTATATTAATAGTGGGAATTTACAAGTTGAAATTGTTGCTATTTATAGCAGAGCCTCATGAATTTATTTTTAATTAGCTAAAAGTTTTGGGTGAATTTTACTTTCAATTTTTGCTATTTCATCATCAAGCTTCTGAAGAGTACTGTAGAGTACTGCCCACATCTGGACTTGTAAAGCCCTGTTCTGATTGGCTCCAAATAGTGGATGCACAAGCTTAGCAGCTGTATCGCCTTGAACAAGCCATTTAACATAGGCAAGTCATTTAACCTTATTTTCTATAAAACCAATGTTAGAATACCTACCTTGCAGAGTTGTTGAGGTTCCAAAGTTCTGCTATTTCTACTTGATGTTATGCGTGACAGTTATTGAGCACCTGCCATGGACCAAGTGGTATAAAATTAAGTGGAGAGGCAAGATGAGTATATAGAATTATGGTTCTAAGTTATCTAAAGCAGTGTGTTACTTTTCTTACTACAATCCACATGTCACACTTAGGCACATGCGTATACACAAACAATTGAAACAAAAGTTTCACAAAACATTTTTTATCCCTGCTGTGTGTAATGCACTTTGAAAATTTCCATTCTGTTCCATTAAATAATCCTCACCACGACCCCTACATTAATTTTCTACGCCACCAATAGGTGATTATCTGCACTAGACTACTCATCCCCAGTTTCTCTACTGAACCCTCAACATGACCATCCAACCTCTATGTGTATGCTCTACTTCCAGTGTGATGGGAAACTCTTGGAAGTTTGAAAAATATCTTTTCAATTTAGCTAATATTAATCGAGCATCAGCTATTAACAAAACAGTTAACTATCTTCGTCCTACATGCTTTATCTAAAGGCCTATAAATTGATTATTTGGAATGCTGATTGGGTTTCCTTTTTGCTGGTCCTTGGCTATTTAGGACCTACTCTGATATTGCTTTGTATTTCAGACCATAAAGTCTTCATTCCTATCCAAACTCAGCTGTCCTGTGACCCAGTGTTGATAAGCATTATAGCCAAGAAGTTCTGACCAACGATGACAGGTGTTATTTGCATTTTAAGAATAACCTTTGAAGACTAAAATAAGGATTTTTATTTATTTATTTATTTATTTATTTATTTATTTATTTATTTATTAAACTAGATGCAGCTAGTAAAGAGAGAATTTTGGTCATGGCAGAATTTTGGAACCATTTAAAACTATTTCAACCCTTAGGAACTAAGACCAAGAACTTAACTGAGTAGGTGGCTGTATGTTTGGTTCTGACTGAGCTGGTGGTGTATTCTGTGATGTTTCCTCTGAACATGCCAAAGTATAAGGGATGATTTCATGAGGCATTTGTTTTTATCTAGAGGGCAGATGAGAGGACAGTTCATATATGCATGCTAAAGCATGAGGCATGATTAAGAATAAATTTTTGGATGAGGACTGCATTAGTAATAACTACAAAATTCAGTGACAGTGGCAATGTGACAATGCACTTATGTAGGGGAAGCACCTTGTCAGAAACTCAGATTTGTGTCAGCTTAACACCAGGGCTGGATTTCTTCATGTTGATTAAATTGATTGTTAATTGGGTTAGTTATGTTGCCCGTTAAGCACTGATCCAAAAGAATTTTTGATTAAAAAAATCAAATATAAGTTTGCTGATTTGATTTGAAAGTGGCATGGATGTCCTTGTTAAACCATAGGGAGATTTATGATGATTTCTTCTTGGGGTGGGTATAATGGTCAGGAAGATTAGCTCTTTAAATCTTCAGTGATATCAAACTAACTAAGGGTAAATGGGAAGGAAGAGGAAAAACAGACATGTATAAAGATATTCATACCAAGTACAAGGGAGAATGGCTGGGTTGGGGAGAGAGAAGACAAAGACAGACAGGAGACAGGAGTTATACAATGCCTTGAGAAACTTGATGGAACATAGGAATCGACCAGGGTGCACACCAAAAAATGTGTGCTAATCTTTGGAACATATTTATAAATCACATGATATATTTAAGTAAAGAATCAGGTAATAATAAAAAGAATTCTGGTTTAAGGATTAACCTTAGGTAAGTTAATTGACCTCTTAGCCAGTTTCTTCATTTAGAAAATAAAAGGGTTAGGTGGCAAGATTTCTCTAAGGCCTTTCTGTAGCTTGAAAATGCTATTGTTCTAGAGATTTATACAAGTTACACATTACAATGGCTTGTAAGCAATGCCTTCTAAATTCATAAATTTATCCATTCAATAAATGGAGCCTACTAGCATTTTAGCTCTTCAACAAAATGACAAGTTTCTCAGCTGTGCTCACTACTACTTGGCTTTCATACTTTTTTGGGCTCATTCAAAACTCGTGTTACAGCTGAATAAGGATAGATTCTGTCATAGGAAGGAGGGTGGGGTCGTTTCAGGATTTAATGCAAAGCCTACTTCAGGCCACAGACATTCCACTTTATTAACATCTTATGTTAATATGGTATATTTATTATAATAAATGAGCCAATATTGGTACATTATAATTAACTAAAGTCTACACTTTATTCATATTTTCTTACTTTTAACTTAAATGTCCTTTTTCTGTTCTAGGATCTCATCCAGAATACTACCAAGCATTTGTTGTCATGTCTCCTTAGGCTCTTCTTATCTGTGAGAGGTTCTTAGACCTTTCTTGTTTTGAATGACTGACAGTTTTGAGGAGTATTCACCAGGTATATTGGAGAATGCCCCTCAATTAGAATTCTTCAGATTTTTTTTCTCATAATTAGACTAGGGTTATGGGTTTCTGGAAAGGATACCACAGAGGTAAAATCGCCATTTTCATCACATCACATCACGTCACATCACATCATACAAGGGTATATGCTATCAACATGATTTATCACTGTTGATGTTGACCTTGATCACTTGATTGAAATAATATTTGTCTGGTTTCTCCACTGTAATGTTACTCCATACTCCTTCCATACTGTACTTTTTTGAAGGAAGTCACTATGTGAAGCCTACAGTTAAGGGATGGAGAGCTGTGCTCTACCTACTCGAGAGGGTCACATATAAAAATTATTTGGAATTCTTTTGCATAGAAGATTTTGGGTTATAACCCAATACTATTTTATTTACTTTATCATTCAAATTGCCCCAACTTTGGCCATTGGGAACTCTTTCAGTTGGCTCCTATGTTCCTTTGACATACCTTCAGCATCGTAAGATTTTTTTTCTGAGCACCTCCTTACTTTTTGAAACTACAAGATACTCCAGGCTCATCGTATATATTTCCTGCCTCATTCATAGAATTGAGCTTTTCTCCAAGAGTGTCTGAGTTTCTTTTTATTGGAGAACGTATTGGAAACCAAGATCTGGATGGTAGGGGTGCTCATTGCTACTGTGGTGGTGTTGATTCTTGGCTTACTCAGCAGGCAGAGCAAGGAAATACATGTATGTATACTAATTCATATATACAGACACACCTGTAAATGTTTTAAAATGTAACCATCTATATTAAACTAAATATAAGTTTATTTTGATGTCTGCAACTCTAATCCATTACTTCATGGATCATTATAGCTTTCTTCTTTTGCTTTTCTGTCAACTACTCCAGCAGTGAGACCCTGGCTCCTACTACTTGCCATTCATTTACTTAATTGTTCAGTTAATATATACATATGTAGCAGTATCAGAATTATTAACCTGTATCCCTGTGGGAAACAACTTTATTAACAAGAGCACAGTGTTTATATATAAAGTTGCTTTATGCCTTTAGTCTTAAATACTCCACTCATTTCCAGTTACTTGGGTCAGCACCTTTTTCTCCCACCTCTCTCAGTGATATTGTTTCACACATTTGTAATATAGTTAGATTCTTTCGTCATTGTCTGTATTTCATCCTTTTGGACACCCGATCTCCTAAGTGATTTTTACAATTTTGCATACATTTTAAGTTTTATACTTTGTACTGTAAAATTTGACAAATGTACAATGTCTTGTATTCACCAAAATAGTACTATACAGAATAGAATCACAGCTCTAAAAAATGCCCTGTGTTTCACTTCTTCTTTTCCTCTGAACCCCTGGCAACCACCGATGATTTTACTTTCTCTGTAGATTTGCCTTTTCCAGAAGGTCATATAATTTAAATCATATAATATATAGCCTTTTAGACTGGCTTCTTAAACTTAGCATTATGCATCCAGGTTGATTCATGTCTTTTTGTGTCTTGATAGCTTCTTTTTATTGTTGAGTAATATTCCATTGTATGGGTATACCACAATTTATCTGTTTACCTAATGAGGATATCATGGTTGCTTCCAGTTTGGGGGAATTATGAATAAAGCTGTTATAAACATTTAGGTACAAGGTTTGGGTCTAAGCTTAAGTTTTCAAATTAGTTCGAAAATATCTATGAGCATGATTGCTGGATAGTCTGGTAAGACTATGCTTAGTTTAAAAAAAACCTGCCACTGTCTTCTAAAGTAGCTGTACCATTTTTCATTATCATCAACAATGAATGACCGTTCCTGTTGCTTTGTATCCTTGCCAGCATTTGGTATTGTTGGTTTTTTCAAAAATGTTTTGAGTCATTCTAATAGGTTTTTAGTGGCATCTTAGTGTTGTTTTAATATGTTATTTCCTAACGGTGCATGATGTCGAACATTTTCTCATGTGCTTATTTTCCATCTGCATGTCTTCCTTGGTGAGGTGTCTCTTCAGATCTTTTGTCCATTTTAGAATTGGATTTTCTTATTGTTGAGTTTTAAGAGTTTTCAAAAGTACATTGTGGATATCATTCATTTATCAGAGATGCGTTTTACAAATATTGTCTCCCAGCCTATGGTTTGTATATTGATTCACTTAATAGTGTCTCACAGAGCAGAAATTTTACATTTTAATAAAGTCTGACTTTTCTTTCATGGACTGTGCTTTTGGTACTCTATGTGAAAACTCATTGCTAAATCTCACATCATGTAGCTTTTCTCCTGTGTTTTATTCTAGAATTTTATAGTTCTGAGATTTATATTTAGGTTTGTGATCCATTTTGAATAGTTTTTGTGAAAGCTGTTGGGTCTGTGTGTCTGGATTAATTTTTTACTCTTTACGGATGTCAAACTGTTCCAGTGCTGTTTGTTGAAAAGACTATACTTTGTCCATTGAATTGCCTTTGTTCCTTTCTTAAAGATCAGTCAACTGTATTTGTTTGGGTCAATTTATATGCTCTCTGTTGTGTTCATCTGATCTATGTATCTGTTCTTTTGTCAATACCACACTGTCTTGATTACTATAGCTTTATAGTGAATCCTCTGCTTTGTTGTGATTCTTCAGTATTGTGTTGCTCTTTCAAGTCTTTTGCCTTTCCATATAGACCTTTGATTTAGTTGGTCAATATCTAAAATATCATGCTGGGGTTTTGGTTGGGATTGTGTTGAACCTATAGATCAAGTTGGGAAGAACTCAAATCCCAACTTGAATATCTGTCCATTAATTTATTCTTTGATTTCTTTTTATCAGTTTTCTACATACAAAGCTTGTTTTATAGTTTTCTACATATAAAACTTGTACATATTTCATTAGATTTATACTTAAGTATTTCATATTTTTGTGTTATTGTAATTTTTTAAAATTTCAGATCCCATTTATTTATATAAAGTTTTTTTTTTTAATTTATCTTGTATTGCCTATATCACAACCTTGCTGTAGTCATGGATTAGTTATAGGAGGTTTTCATTTATTTATTATTATTATTTTTTTGGTCAGTTCTTTGGGATTTTCTACATTGGAAATCATGTTGTCTGTCAACAAAGGCAGTTTAATGTCTTTCTTCAAACCTGTGCACCTTTTTTTTTCTTTCCTTATTACTCTAGCTAAGACTTCCAGTATGATGTCTAATAGAATGGTGAGAGCGGTCATCCTTGCTTGTGATCTCAATTGGAAAACATCTAATTTCTCACCACTGAGTTTGATATTAGCTGTAGGGTTTTGTGTGTGTGTATGTGTGTGTGTGTGTGTGAGACATTCTTTATCAAGATGAGGAAGTTATTCTTTATTCCTAGTCTGTAAGAGTTTTTATCATGAAAAGTGTTGGATTTTGTCAAGTGCTTTTCCTGCATCTATTGATATGATTGTATGAGTTTTCTTCTTTAGCCTGTTGATGTGCAGGATTACATTAATTGATTCTTGAATTTTGAGCCAGCCTTGCATACCTGGAACAAATCCCACTTGGTTGTGGTGTATTATTTTTATACATTGTTCAGTTCGATTTGCCAATATTTTGTTGAGAATTTTTACATCTGGGCTCATGTGTGATATTGGGCTATAGTTTTTCTTTCTTGTAATTTCTTAAAGTTTTGCTTTTCATTCCAACATGTGTGAGTTTTTCCACACCACCAAGGAATTCTCTCACATCAACTGAGTGTCCTAAAATTCAATTCAATTCTGATGCTATCTACTGGAGAGAACATTGGATCCCACAGGTTAAGGGCTTAGTACTGTAGGATTGGTCCCACTCTCCTTCAAATGTCAATGACAAGTCCAGGTGGTCATCAGTGATTTTGACTGACTGGCTGGCTATAGATCAGAGATTCCAATGACCCCTTCTTGGTTCCATTAATTTGCTAGAATGGCTCACAATACTCAGAGAAACATTTTACTTACTGGATTACCACTGTGTTATAAAGGGTATAACTCAAGAACAGCCATATGGAAGATGTGCATAGGGCAAGGTATGAAGAAAGGGTGCGGAGCTTTCATGCCCTCTGCGAATGCTCTACTCTCCCCAAATTCCCATATGTTCACCAACCCAGAAGCTCTCTGAACCCCATCCTTTTCATTTTTTTTATGGAGGTTTTCTTACATAAGCATGATTGATTAAATCATTGATCCTGGTGATTGAACTTAGTCTCTAGCCTTTCCCCCTCCCTGGAGTTTGGGGGGTGGGACTGCAAGTTCCAAGGCTGTGATCACATGGTTGGTTCTCCTGGGGGCAACAGCTTCCATCCTTAGGTGTGGTCCAAAAGCTACCTCATTAACATAACAAAAGACACTTTTTGTCTCTCTCAGCACTTAGGAAATTCCAATAGATTTAGGAGCTCTGTGCCAGAAACTGAGATACAGACCAAATAGATATATTTCTTATTGTAAATGACAATATCTCATCTATATCAGTTTTGGTATTAGATTAATGCTGCCTTCATGGAATGAGTTAGGAGTCTTCCCTCTGCCTCTGTTTTCTGAAAAGATTGTAGAGAATTGGTGTAATTTCTTCTTTAAATGTCTGGCGAAATTTATCAGTGAAACCATCTGGGCATAGTGCTTTCTTTTTTGGAAGGTTATTAACAATTTCTTTAGTAAATATTAGACAATCCAGTTTATCTATTTCTCCTTGTATGGAGTTTAGTTAGTTTGCTTCTTTGAAGGAATTGGTCTGTTTTATCTTAAGTTATTTACATTTGTTGGCCTAGAGTTGTTCCTAGTATTCCTTTATTATCCTTTTAATGCCCATGGAACTAGTAGTGATAAGCTCTCTTTCACTTCTGATAGTGATAATTTGTGTCTTCTCTCCTTTTTTCTTCCCTGGCTAGAAGTTTAATTTTATTAGTATTTTCAAAGAACTAGATTTGGTTTCACTGATTTCTTCTATTGTTTTCCTATTTTAATTTCCTTGATTTCTGCTAGAATTTTTATTTCTTTTGTTATGCTTGCTTTCGGCTTAAATTAGTCTTCATTCTCTAGTTTCCTAGGGTGGAAGCTTAGATTATTGACTTTAGATCTTTTTTTCTTTTTGAATATGTCCACTCAGCACCATAATTTTCCTCTAAACACTGCTTTTGCTGCATCCCACAAATTTTTTAAGTTGTATTTTTATCTTCATTTAGATCAAAATATGTTTTAATTTATCTTCAGACTTCCTCTTTGACCCATGAGTTCTTTAGAAGTGAGTTATTTAAACCATTTATATTTGTGGAATTTCTGGTTTTCTGCTTTGTTTTCTAGTTTAATTCTATTGCAGTCTGAGAACATATTTTGTAAGATTTTTATTCTTTTAAATTTGTGGAGGTATGTTTTATGGCCTAGAAAGTGGTCTATCTTGGTGAATGTTCCATGTGAGCTTGAGAAGAATGTATATTCTAATGTTTTGGGGTCAAGTATTTTATAAATCTCAATTTGATCAAGGTGATTATAATGCTAATCAGATCAACTATATCCTGACTTATTTTATGGTTGCTTGATCTATCAATTAGTGAAAAAGGAGTGTTGAAACCTCAAACTATAATGGTAGATTTGTTTATTTCTCTTTGCTCTTCTATTAGTTTTTGCCTCATGTATTTTGACACTCTGTTGTTAGGTACATAGACGTTCAGGGTTTTTACGTCCGAATATCCACTTTATCCCTGTTCTGAGGTCTGCTTTGTCTGAAAATAATATAGTTACTCCAACTTTGTTTATTATTATTTGTGTTATCATGGCACATATGTCTTTGTCACTTTACTTTTAAACCTACCTGAGATTTTATATTAAAAGTAAGTTTCTTATAGACAATCTACAGTAATATGTTGTTTGTTTTCTTCATTGGGACAATCTCTGCTTTTTAATTTGTATACTTAGGTCAATATTCATATTTAAAGTAATTATTGCTAGAGTTGGATTGGCTTCTGTATGTTGCACTTGTTTATTGTTTCTTTTTTCTTGTTTTCACTGTGCATTTTATGTGGTTCATTTTATTTCCTCTTTTAGCATATACATTCTTATTTTTCTTAGAGTTTACAATACACATTTACAACTAATTTAAGTGTACTTCAAATAACATTATACCACCTCGTGTGTAGTGAAGGTACTTTTTAACAGAATTCCCAGTTCTTCCCTCCTGTCCCTTATGACATTGCTATCATTCATTTTACTTATCCATATGCTACAGTCACCCAGTGATTGTTACTATTATTAGTTCAAACAAAGGGTTATGTTTTAGATAAATTGAGAATAAAAAAAATAAAAAAGATTTTACTTTCACTTATTCTGTCTCCTACACTCTTTCTTTCTTTATGTAGACCTGACTTTCTGATTAGTATAGTTTTCCTTTCCCTGAAGAATTTCTCTTAATATTTCCTATAGTACCGGTATGACAATGAATTCTCTCAGTTTTTGTTTGTCTGAGAGTCTTTATTTCTGCTTAGCTTTTGAAGGAACATTTTGTTGGACATATAATTCCAGATTGGTAGTTTTCTTTCAGCACTTTAAATCTTTCTCATCAGATCCATGGTTACATGGATCTGATGAGAAGTTTGCTGTAACTTTTTAGCTGCTTATCATTTTCCTCTACAGGTAAGGTGTATTTTTTTAATTAATTAATTTTTTCTCCTTTTGTGTTTGGCAGTTTGAATATGATATATCTAGATGTAGAGTTTTTTTGGGGGGAATTTATCCTGATTGGTGTTTGCTGACATTCCTGAATCTGCAGTTTAATCATCAATTTTGTTAAATTCTTGGCTACTGTTACTTCATTGCATTATTGTTTTTTTTTTTTTGCTCTATTCTTTCTTCTGCTATTCCAGTTATTCCTATGTTATACTTTTTAAAATTGTCCCACAGTTTTGGATTTCTGTTTTATCATTCTTTATTCTCTTTGTATTTCAATCTGGAAAGTTTTTATTGGCGTATCTTTAATTTCACTGATTCTTTTCTCAGCTGTATCCAGTCTAGTGATAAGCCCATCAAAAGCATTCTTCATTTCTGTTTAGTATTTTTGATTTGTAATATTCATTTCTTATTCTTTCAGAGTTTCCATCTCTCTCACCTTATCCATATGTTTTTGCTTTTACCATAGGAGCCCTCAAAATATTAATGATAGTCATTTTAATTCTCTGTCTGATAATTTCACAATCTGTGTCATATCTGAGTCTAGTTCTGATTCTTGCTTTACCTCTTCAGAATGTTTTTTTTCCTTGCCTTTGAAAATCTTTTTAGCATATTTTATAATTTTTTTTTTTGTCGAAAGCTCGACATGATGTATTGTGTAATAAGAACTTGGGTGAAAGGCCTTTAGTGTGAGATTTCAAGTTAATCTAGTTAAGATGGGCTGTGTATTATGTGTGTTATAGCTTTAGGAGTTTCAGATTCTTCTGATGTCCTTGTGTTTGTCTCTCCTGTCTTTGGGCTTCCTTAAGAATTCCTCCTTGAGTAGAGTCTGTACCTTGAAACTCAACAGTAATCCACTGTTATTATGTTGGAGTCTGTTGATGTGGTAGCAAGATGTCAGGGAGGGAAGGTGTTAGATAATCTTAAGGTAAAATTTTAGTCTTTTAGTGGACCTGTATCCTGGGCTGTGACCTCAATAAGTGTGTTTCATTATCTTTCCCCCTTAGGTGAGACAGGAAAGCTAGAGGGCGCTGGTGTTGGTAATTGACCTTTCTCCTATGCCGTAAAGCTCTATATGGCATCAGGCAAAGTTTTTCTTAGAGAATAACACTTTATTATGGAAAATGTTCTTGATGTGTTTCAAGTGGTTACTTTCTCCTCCTCCCATAGCCACTGAGGAAATCTTTCCTGGCTTTTCATTGTGAGAAACTGCTGGGGGGTCCTAGAGGTAAAACCCACAAAACCTGGGATCCCACGAAGACTGTGGCTCCCCAGAGTTTCTCAGTCTTCTGGTAGTCCGTATTCAGCCTCCAGCAATTTGTCAAAATTACCACTTAAGTGTTTCTTCCTGTTTGTGGCTCCCGTGGTTTCGGCTCCAGGTAAGCAGATCTTGGCTGTGACTCTCTATGTTCATCTGTGAAAGTTTGATTTTAGAGAGTTTCAGATGTATAAAAAATCTATAATTACAAAGTAATTTTTTGGTTAGAAATTTCAGTGAAGATTTTAATGGCTATAAATGCATTTTTTTTGATAAGCCAAGGTGATTATATAGTAAATCAAAATTGAAATCCCTTCTTACAAACTCATTGAGAAAATGGTAAATAATCATAGGTCTAACAAATTTCTAGCCACCATTCATCAAAGAAAGAACATGATGCCATTTGAGTAGCCAGCCAGTCAGACAACTATATTCTTTGCCAGTGGTGGTATGCTTATTGAAAAATTGTGTCCCTAAAAAGTAATCAGGTGATTATATCCAACGTGTATTGTGAAAACTTAATATAGTAATAGAATTGCCTGTGCTCTATAAAATATAATAGCTACTTATAATCCTTCACCAAATGAGTCAGGACACAGCTAAAAAATAGTAAAATAAGAATGTTAAGTGATATTGAATCATATATTCTTAAATGTATAAGTGATTGACATGCTAATTTATTGTATAAACGTTGTAACTTTACACTGGTATCCTATTGGCCAGAAAAAGGCAGTGCTATTTCCCAGCATGCTTCATGTGGTCTTAAAACAGCTCTTACTCCCAGTTACTGTTTCTCATGAGTCCCCATCATATAGCCATAGAGCTGAGAGGAAACATGGAATATAAAGGGACACATTAGTATGTGAAGGCTGGCACTTGCCCATCTGCAGATGAAAGGTCACAAAGAGATATTTGCAACGAGGAACAGCAAGTTGTGACCACTCTCCAGATCTGTACCCGTCAAACAGAGGTTGACACCTGTGACAGGTACATTCTGATTTCCACATGCCTTGTGCAAAATCAGATGTGCTCACAACAGCATGGCAGCCAAATGTCAAATGCTTCACCTCTCCGCATGGAGACATTCAGAAACCCTGGCTAGAAAAGGCACTCAGATTCACCTTTGAAGTGCACACCTTGCAGGAGGCCAGACTAGGAGAGGGTTCTGTTAAGCCTTGTCCAACAACAGGTATGAGGAGTCATGCGTGCTGACACCCCTTGTCTCCAGTGCTCCTCACTCTGGCACCTCTCTGACCTGGCCCCGTTCAGTGGAGAGGCTGAGGCTGAGACTGTTGGAGGGACAGGGAGGGTGTCTCTTTGTTCCCTTGTTGTTTCAGGTGGGGCTTAGTGAGAGGGAGGAGGGTTCATAATTTCAGAGCAGGAAATGAGGTGGTGTGCAGATTTGAACTGGGCCTACAAACTCAGGCTGGAAATCTGACAAATTAGATTGTTCGTTGGGGTTCAGGAGCTCTCACAAGAGAGAATGTTGAGGAAAAAAAAATCACATTTCTAGAACCTTTAAAACGAGAATCTAGGTCATGGAGGACAGTGCTGGTTTAGGTGGGAACTTCAGGTAGACCCTTGGGAAGCAGGCTTTCCTAGGACCTAGAGCTGCTCCTGAAGGGAGGGAATGTGCTTTCACCCCCTTGGATGTGACCCTGGGCCTTTAGGAATACTCCCAAATCACTTTTGCCATGAAAACTGTGGGGATGATATCTAACTTCAGAAGGGTAATGTTTTTCTCCTGAGGTAGATCCGTGCACGTTTTCTTGTGACACTTCCTTTCGACCAAGTGCGGGTATTAGAGACTAGTCTGAGCCTTCTGAAACTGAAATGCTGACTGCTCGCTTAGAAAGACAAGCAGTGCACTTAGGAGACAACATTGCCCTGACTTCCTGAAGAACTACTTTTGTTGAAATGTTCTGAAGCATAAGAGCTGATTTATGAAATGACTCTATGCAGTGCTCCCTTAGTCTAGTATTAAAAGGATGTTGGAAATAGTGTTATTTTATATGGTGGTGTTTTTTTTTTTTTTAATTTGTGGACATAGTGAATTTCAAATTCACTTTCCCTCCCTCTCTACCTCCCTCCGTCTTTCTCTCCCTTCCTTCCTTTCTCCCCACTCTCTCCCTCCCCCACTGCTCTCCTGTGTCCCTCCCATCCTTTTTTAGATCAGTGCTAGAAAGCTCAGAACCCCAGATCTGTGGCCTAACAAACATAAAAGCATGTGTCATTAGGGCATACATTTTTTTTTTTTTTTGGCTTTATTTTTGACCCCTTTTGTTATCCATGGAGTTTTACAGAACCTAGATAACCAGCTTCTCTCCTTTCTGGAAGAAGGCTGTTATGAACATCCAAATTAGTAAATGAGATTTCTCACCCAGACATTGAGCCTGAGATATAGGCTTTTCATAGTTGGCTCTGGGAACTAGGCTGGAGCAGAACATAAAACTTCGGTGGACTTAAAGTAGAAAGTCAAAGGCCTGATTTATGTTAAGCTGAGAGGCAAGGCCTGGCGTGAATCTGACCCACTGATCTGGAAATGGTCATTTTTTTGTTAAGTGATTGAAAATGCGTAGACTTTGGTGTCAGAAAGGGTTTCTGAGACTCCCACTTATTACATGAACTTCAGCACGTCACCAAACCTTGCGGAGGCCTCAGTTTCCTCATCAGTAAAATGGGAATAGTATGCCCATGGTTATTATGAGTATTAAATTAAAGAGTCTTTGTACTACCTGACATGTTGGTTCCTCATCCCCCGTTCTCTTCCATGAGGTTGAGATCGATGTGTTTGGAAGTGTTCCGCTTTTACAAATCTCCGGGCAGATGTGGATGTTCATGCCTTCCTTTGAAACCATCCTGGCACCCTGGGGACTTGTCCGGAAATTCAACTCATGTTCAAGCCTGTTAAAGGGGCTTTTGCTTTCATCTTCAGGGGCCAAATGCCAGTGGCTGCTTTTAATGAAACCAAATCCTTCGTAGTTCTGTGTGATTTGGGGATTTGCTTTCCCAACCTGGAAAGCAGTCAGATACATTCTGTTTTCTTTATTTTCCAAGTGACCCCAGAGCACTTTGTGATTCTAAAACTGACCTACTGGGAGAAACAAAATAAACTCTTCCATTACATCTTCTTTTTCTCTGAACATATTTGGAGTGATCTGACTTTACACTCCACCATCAAGCTTGCTGGCCCAGAGTGATAAGAACTAACATAAGTACATTTATCCATTACATGTTCTGGAAGGCTCTGCAGTGTGTCCTGGACAAACTGATACCTCTTCAGTCTTTGGTGGTCAGGAGCCAAACATGGATAAAATAAGTAAAATCACAAGAAAAACCAACCAAACAAAAATATTAAGTCTTTCAGTCCTCAGAGGTTACATCTCCCATTTCTATTCCTCATCAATAAATTATAATCTCTTCTCTTCAGAAACTGGATGTCAGGATAGCACAGTAAGTTCTTAATTTGGTGCTTTCCTATAGATGATTTTGTGGAGAAGGTTTTATAATGAGAATACAGGGAGGTTTGTATATCGATCTAACTTCACATGATTCTTTTTCCTCTCTGCTTTTCTCTCTGGGCCTCTGCAGCTGACAGGTCTCTGCCTGGCCTCAGGGGAGAGGGCCATTGTCTGTGATCATCCCCACACACTCCCTGGGCATTTCAGTTTGGCCACAAGTAATTTGGGCTCTACTTTTTCCTGCTGAGCCTGGAGCCACTGTTTCTCCCATTTGTGGCATTTCAAACTTCTATAAGGCCAACTGTCTGGTTAAGGACCTTGTGGACAGTGGTTCCATGGCTGAAACTCCAGCCTGGGTTTGACTCCTCCCCTTACTAGCTGGGTAACTTTGGACAAATTGCTCAGCTGCTCTGTGGTACAGTTTTCTTGTTCATAAATAGGGATAATAAAAGCATCTGCTTGAGTTGTTCTGAGGATTGAATGAAGTAATGCAGGCTTAGCGTATTGCTGGCATATTTCAAGGACACCATATTGACCATTACCATTATTATTGCTATGTTGGTTTGGCCATGAGCATTCAGTGGATGGGCTGTTTTCCTCAGAGAGGATAGGCATTAGGATGGACTCATCTGAGAGCTTCAAAATTAACAAAATCTTGGAAAATATTCTCAGCTTTTCACATTCCCCAGAAGGTGTATAAAATCTTCAAGGAGGAGATAGGTGGATAAAGGTGTCATCCTGAGGGCAGGAGTTTGCTTCATCTGTATGCAACTTGTACCAACGTGATCAGTCAATCCTGGTCCCCTGCGCTTAACTCTCTGGCCACTCGTCTTGGCTCCTTCCAATCCATGCTGCATGCAGTGCTGTGCTCATCTGAAGTCCTGCTTTAGCCTTGCCATTCGCCCTTCAGAACCTCCCACTATTCCGTAAGACCCTCTGCTCTCCATCTTTAACCTTCTTTCCACCTCTGTCTCCCATTGCTCCCCTGCAGCCAAACTGGTCTACCTTGTTCATCCCTACGTCTGTGCTTTGCTCTTACTGTTTTTCTCACCTGGAAGGCCTAGCGCTAAGGATCTAAGTCATACACATTCATTAAGTTCCACTTCTTTTAGGAAGCCTGCCCTGACCACTCCAGCTCATTGTTTTCTTTTTTTTCCCTTGAGCGGTCATAGTCACTCGCAATCATGACTTTGGTGCCGTCTGGGCTCATTCTGAATTCATGAGCTCAGATCACAGATGTACCTTTTGCGATGGACAACTATCCTATTACATTTTCCCTTTTGACTCAAACCTCTCTCTCCTCCTTTCCTCCTACTTCTTTTTCGCTGGCACCGTGGTCTCATAATTCCCAGAGAAGACAGAAGAAATTAGTTGCATATCTTCTGCTGTGCTTGCTTATCTGCACCTTTAGCTATGTTCTATCTTCCCTCCTACTGGGCCATGAGTCCCTGCTTCTACAAAGGCCATCCCGTCCTTCTGTGCTCCAGATCTCATCTCTGGCTTTCTCAAGAGCTGCGTCATTGATTTCTCCCTCTTTATGGAGTCATTCTGATCAGCTTGCAAACATATTCTCAAAACCTACCTCTTAAAACAGTATCTGCGTCTCGAAGCTACTTCTTTTTCCAATTTCTCTTTTCTCTTTCTCAACAAATCAAGGGAAATCTGTCTGTAAAGCCTGTTTATACCGCCTTACTGCACCTTTTCTCTTCTGCTCACCTTAGTTTGGCTCCAGGCTCACTATCAAACCCAAACTGCTCTTCTCAACTTTACTGCTGGTCTTAATGTTGAATCTCTGTCATCATCTTACTTAATTTTTTAGAAACTATTCCAAACAATAGATCATACCCTCCCTTTTGAACATTGTCTTCTCTTGGCTTCCATGACACCTCATCTTCTTGATTTTTCTCCATTCTGATTATTGTCCACTTCTTCCTGAAATTTCTTGCTGGCTGAATCTTCTCTGATGGGAATGTTAGAACGCACCAGGGTTGCGTCTCTTCCCAATCTGTACTCCTCTCCTGGGGGATTACATCTGAGCAGACAGATTTAATTACTATTTATATGCCGATGGCTACAAAACTTATATCTCTAATTTTAAACTCTACCTTTATTCTGGGCTCTTCTCTTTGATGACCAACTTGGCATCTCCACTTGGCTGAGAGGCACCTCAAACCTAACTGCCAGCTCTACCTCTCACGCCAACCTGCATCAGCCCATTTCTCTTTATCTTCACTGCTACCACCTGGTGTGTACCATCATCACCTCTCTCCTGTACTACAGCAGTGGCCTCCTGATCAGTTCTCTGCTTCCATCTTTGCCCCTATTATCCATTCTCCACACAGCACCTAGAGTTATGTTTAAAAAATGTAAATCAGATCTCTTGTCTCTCCAGCTTCCCACCATACTCTTACTACCAGGCCCAGGGAGGTGTGGCTTCTGCATGCTCCAAGCCCCTTACATGCTCTGTTCCCTCTGCGTACCCTGCTACTGCTCCTATAGCCAGCTTGCTGCTCCTTTAAGCTCATTGCCCCCAAGGGTGGTCTGCTGTGAGGACTTCACACTTGCCATGTCCTCTACTGCAAATGCTCTTCCTCTGGGTCGATATACGGATTGCTTCCTTGTCATTGTTTTCAACTTCTTTGTCTCCTCTGTTGAGAAGGGGGGTCATTTTTTATGTTACCCTGTTTTGATTTTCATTATAGCATGTTATCACTCCCTGATAACTTTCTTGCTTGTTACGTTGTCTGTTTACTGTCTTCCCCCACCAGAAAGAAAGCACTTTGAGAAAAGAGATCTTCATCTTGTTTACCACTGTGTCCCTATTACCTGGCACATAGACGGTGCTCAGTACATATTTTTGAATGAAGAAATGCAGACTACATATTCTATATTTATGGTTTTTCCAATAGTTAGGACTTGGAATGAAGAATTGCCCTCTGAGAGCTAAGCTTTTGACATGGATCAGGGCAGGGATGTGGGAAGTCTCCTCCAAAAAGAGATTGGTTTTCAGGCCAACACTTGGCTCTAAGGGACTAAATGTTTTAATACAACTAAAGCAAGAATGCATCAGTGAGAAAGAGAATTGGCCAGCCCCCAGAAACCTAGAAAAAAGAAAGTCCTTAAAGCAAATGCTGGTATTGCTCTGGCAAGCACTGACTTGCCACTACATCATGAGATCAGAATAGTTAGCTAGATATGATTAAATATTCAGTTAATCAGTCTCCTCTTCTGTAGTCTGTGTATACTACCTCACCTTGTAATTATGTTTGGCCTTCCCTATAGGCCCACCTGCGTGGGTGGGATGTGCTGGTCACAAGTACTTTAAGTATCCAGCCCTTGGAACAGTTATTGCTCAGTGTGAATTACTAAAATGGCATCCCCTTTAGTATATCAGCCTGGTGAGCCTTGGTATAATGTGTGTCTTCCTCTGCATGATAGATTTGTCTTTCGGGTGCTTAAAAAATCTGGCCTCTAAGCCTTCGTGACTGGGTTTTGGTATATTCACCCGGAGCGAAGGCCCTTCTGGACAACTATTGGGAAACAGCCTATTAACCTTACCCTGGGAAGATTACATTCATGTTTTATCAATTCTCTTCTTTCTATCCTTTCAAGTCAGTTATTCCACAATCAATATATTTGAATCCTACTGTGTGCTTGGTTCTTTCTTAGGCCCTGGGATACAACTGTAAACCCTAATACAGTTTCTGTGGCCTTGGAATTTAGAGCCCAGTGGGAAAGCAAACTACAAATTACCTTGTTTCAGATAGTGGTAAGTGCTATGAAAAATATAAGTGGGGCAATGTGATCGTGGTGTGGGATGCATAAAAATATTAGTTTCTGGAGTCACAGAAGGCCTCTTTGAGGAGGTGACTTTGGACTTAACCTTGAATGGAGACCATAGGAAAGGAGCCATTGGAAAATCATGGGGAGGAGTTCTACATCTCGCTTCCCTAACTAGAATGCTAGATTTCGGTCAGGATTGGGATACTGCCTGCTATGGGCTGAATTGTGTCCCCCCGCTCCCCACCCCACATTCATATGTTGCAGTCCTAACCTTCAATTTCTCAGAATGTGACTATATTTGGAAATAGGGTCTTTAAAGACATAATTAAGTTAGTTAAGATGAAGTTATTAGGGTTGGCTCTAATCTGATCTAGCTGGTGTCCTTATGAGAGACTAGGTCACAGACGTGCACAGAGGGGGCACCACGTGAAAACACAGGGCGAAGACGGCCACCTACAAGCCAAGAACTGAGGTCTCAGAAGACACTAAGTCTGCCAGCACCTTGATTGTGGACATCTAGCCTCTAGAACTGGGAGGAGATAAAGTTTTGTTATTTAAGCCACCAAATAATTATATTTTGTTATGGCAGCCCTTGAAAACTAATGTGCTGTCCAGCGAGGAAGGTACTTGGAATTGGGACGGTCTTGGAAAATTCAAACCAATGATCGCCAGCCAGCTCGGGCCAGTCCCTTCAAAGGCTCATTTCTCGACCTGAATATGGCAGCAACATGGTTATTGTGACCTTCCCTTCCCTGTGGGACCACTGGCTTCGTTCCTGCTGACATGAAGCATTTGTGAGGCAGCAATCGCCTTTGCTAGTCAGCATCCTTCTCAGGATTTGAACTACTGATCTTACCATTATGAATGAGTCAGATTATAGACAAGCAGTTTTACTTACATGCCCAGACTGTCCACGTATAATTAACGGTGAGTTACAATAATGATGATGATATGAAGTACTCGAGGGCCTTTGGAATTTGAGGCCTGTAAAAATATAACATTATTATTATTGTTATTACTATAATCAGGTACTGATACCTGGATAAAAATGCTATTTCTCACTGGTGTAATAACACATGACATAAAAGTACCTAAAAATCTTTATTTTTTCCCCCTTTAGAAATATTACCATCAAGTCATTATCATAATAACTAAAGCACCTTAAAAATTCTGTCTCAAATCTACATGGAGGTGTATACTGTCTTTTTTACTATGCATGTTCTCGCTGGCTCTTATTTAATGGCTTATGAGGACTGGGCCTTTGGCACTTTGTCTTGGAGACAAGACATGGGGAACATCTATTTTGGAAAAAGGAAATCATCTATAAAATATAATCAGCCTATAATGGCACAGCTACCTACAATGAGCAAGTTTCAGAAGTGGAATTCAGGCCATGCATCCTGAACCTGGAGAGCATGTTCTATGAATAAGAAGAATTTTATTAGCTGAAATGTAGTAAAATTCTAAGCCAATTTGAAGGGCGTTTGTAACAGGTGAGGCAGATGTTCCAAGTGATCATGAATTATTTGGAAGCTGTCTCCATAGGGAAAAAGAGATGATCTGAAACCATGGGACATTTTTCTTTTTTTCCCCTCCATCTCTTCTTTTGTTTTTCTTTCTGCCATTTTAACTATTTTCAGAGGGCTTTCAAGGAATTTAGAAGTAAAATTGCCCAATAAACACCATTAAATCTGCTTCCTCCCTGGTTGGGGAGACTGAGGGAAATGGGCTGCCTATCTCAAAATGAAACAGAACTGTCCTCCTTTCCTTTCTCATCTCTCTTTTTTAGCCCTATTAGACTTTGCTCACAAGCCAAAGAAAGAACAGAATAAAGCAGATTGCAGAGGAATCTTTTGGAGTTTAAAGCAGATTCTGAGGAAGTGTGGTAATTCTGAGAAATCTTAATTAATGTCTCACTGGTGATTTCAGTACCTGGGGGCTTATGAATAGAGTGAAGCCAGAAACAGAGGATTTTATTTATAAGAGTCTCCAAGAGCTGCACAGATAGTCTGGTTGGAGACAGACTACTCACTCAAATACACATGAAGAGAGCAGAGTTGGTGAGGACTCTTAGTCTGGAAAACAGATCAGGGTGCGTGGTCAAACCTTTTTGAAAGCTCCTTTCATTCCTTTGGTCTTCAGTTCTCACCTATAAAATAGGCTTAACATGAATATTGTATATGTACAATTAAATCAACACAAAGCAAACCTATAGCCTGTCCTAAAATATTTCCCCAAACTGAACCCAAAAGCCTGAAAACTAACTAAATTAACTGGTTGAGAGAACACATTTTCAACTGGTCATTTAACATCATAGAGAACCTAAGAATCCAAATGTTTGAAGTTGCAAATTTTTTTTCCTACAGACTGATTAGTAGGTAGACATATAAGCTTTGGCTCCAGACCGTTGAGCGCCTTGTTGCCCCAAGTCTAAACTCTGCTTCTGGTTTTCAAGGGTCTCCATCAACTGGCTTACCCTCCTCTCTAACTTAATTTCTCACCACTCCCTAATATTCACCTTTAACTTAAATCAGGCTGATGTTTTTCCCCCATGTCCTCCTCATCCCCTCTCTGTGCTGTTCTTGTTGTTTACTTTCCCTGAGCTGAGCAGAGTGTCCCTAACCATTAGTGAGTTCATATCTTGAGTATGAGGCAGTAGGTGTCAGATGTGTGCAATTTTCTGTGGTGGAGAAGTGGTGGGTAGGATATAGAGGACTTAGGCAGATTCACTTTCTTTTTTGACCCCTATGACTTTTTCTGTCTAGAAGAAGCAGAATGAGAGGTGGACGGACACTCATTCAACACCAAGATAAGTTGGTAAATGCTGTGGTGATGTATCTCGTATGTTACCATTTTCTGTTCCTCCTTAAGCTCCCCAATATTCCTGAGACTTCCAGCTGTCTCCCGTGTGTGCACACCCAAGTCTGGTCAGCTGCTCCTATTTCTCTCCTCCCGGTTCTGTCATGGCTGCCGGGTGGGCTTTGCCCTATGGGCTCTGCTGCCCTTGCTACTGGGCACTCCCCCTCTGTAGATGACCTCCCCACTCCTGCCTCCTTTGGCCACAAATGCTACTTCAACTGTAGCCTCCTGTGGTGCAAATCCCACATAATATATGGTGGTAGAGGAACCCAAGGCAGCTGTCTCCACCATCTTACAGAGGTTTAGAAGGAAATAGAGCTTTTAGGTTTTACTCGCAGCCATCTCTCTCCCAGGGAATCAATGTTCTATACTTAGTCAGTCATCAAAAAAGGCTTATTGAAGCAGGGAAGGTAGATGGTGGACAAAGAAGTGGCCACTTGAATACTGGAAAATGCAAGGGTTTTGGAGTCAACTGACTGTGGATCACTTTGCTGTCCTGACCATTAGGTGATCTTGGGTTAATTAATATGTCTTTTAATGTCCCTACCTGGGAAGTGTACATAATAACATCTAACACATAAATCTAATGGGGAAATTTAATAGGATAATATATGAGCAGTGTTGGGAACATAGTAAACACTAGACTACTTAAAAAAATCAATAAAAATGAACCGAAACAGAATCCAAAAATGCCACAATGTGCAATAGAACTAAGAACAGCAACCGTATATTTCCCTTTCTCAAAAAAGTCGCCTGTGTCTGTAAAACAAACCCTAGACGGTTTTGATTTATTCAGAACTCAATCTTGTTCCCATATGTTGCACAGGGAAATTCTTTCTTTCACTTTTCCACTCAATGTTGAGTAATCCCATCAGATTCCACCGGGCCTCATACTCCTTTTGGGAAAGCTGACCTGGAGGTGAGAAGGAATACAAGCACCCCCGCTACCGCTGCGGAGACGTTCATGGTCCACTCAGCAGCACCAGTTGTTTCTGTCTCGGGTCTCTGAACAAAAAAATATAATCAGATCTTCTCCTTGAACCCACATTTGTGGGAGGGGACAGTGAGGCCTGGGCAGATGTTGTAGGAACCACCCCAGGCCTCATTGCCTTGATGGTCCCCATGAGCTTATTTGGTATCAGATTTTTTTTAACTTTTGTGTACTGAATGCTAATGTTTGAAATGGAACTGAAGGGATCTGCAGTGAAATGCAACTCCATTCTGGAATCTGGGATTCTGGGGTGGGCCTTTCTTGTCTATCTGGGGACTTGCCTTAGCCAGTCCTTCTTCCTCTTGCTGCCTCATAACCCTCACAAGACTGGGACTCCAGTTGTCCCAGAGCACCTGTCTGCACTAAAACCCAAGACAAGCTAATTCAGACTGAAGAGTTCAAGATTTAATGTTTTACTCCTTCCATGTCAACAAATATTTGTCAGATCTCTATGTTACTCAGGCTGGGCGCTGGAGATACAAATATAAAAATAAGTGGGAGGTTCTGACACTGTTGTCCAAGAGTCTAGTGAGAAAAAAATTCTTATGTAAATCATTTCAAAAAAAGTGTGTGTGTTTGTGTGCACACTTTGTGTGCCCTAAAAGAAAAAAAGCATTAATTTTGCCCCAAGGTCTCGTAGATGACCTAGGGAGAAGTTACAATGTGTGAGAACTAGAATGGAATCTCCAAGGGTGGAACCCCAAGGGGCCCTGCGGGCAGAGGCTAGGATGCCTCTCTTGTCCTGAGCGGGAGCACTGGGCCCTTTGGCAAGTACAGTGTGTCTCCATTATAAACTGAGCGCTTAAAAGCCAGTGCCTGCCTGTCTCCTCCCTCACCATGAGGGTGGAGAAAGATTCCTGAGGATTCAAAGTCACCTCCATAGGCAGGCGAGGAGCCATCTGCTGCTGCTTCTGCTGCACCCACATTAACTCTTTTGGCTTCTGCAATGTTGTTGAGGGCTGGCCATCGAAGAACTCTGGCAGCAAGTCAGGACGCCTGCGTTCTAGGTAGGCTCGTGCCTACTTTGGAAAGGCATGAACCTTTCAGAGCCTTAGTTTCCTGTTCATGAGTTGGATAACTCCTACCCTAATAGCTATGCAGATAAAAATGAGATTATAAATGTGAAAGCAAATGGAAAAACAACACTAGTGCCCTACAGTAAAGTTTTATTAATAATTAATCAAAAAGTATTTATCGAGTATCTGCTATGCTCAGAATTTGGCTAGGTGCTAAATGAGGCCCATTAGTCCAGTAGATTTCTAATAACCAAGAATAAGGGTGATAACTTGTATGAGGACAGGCATTGCTGTATTGCAGATGCTCATTAGATGTCTGTGAATCAAATACAGCTCCATGACCACGGTTGAAGAAAACTCTGTGGATGACTCAACAGCTAATGTGGTGGATGCCTCTGCTTTCCTGCCTGGCCTCTTGTGTTGTCGCGCTGCTGCTGCTTCTGATTTTGCCTGCAAGTTAAAGTAGAGGGGAATTCTTTATCCAGGGACCCCATATTTGTCACCTTGATTCCCTAAAAGTTCAGTCACATGATTTAGATGCAGGCTTGGAATTCCTGTTACAAAAAGCCAGGCTAATGAGCCAGCACATACACCCTGAGTGTAGACTGTGCACATGCTATCACCTGGGGTGGTGTTACAAACACAGAAGGTGGAGCTTTTCTTTCCACACAGAACTTATGATGTCTTTGGGAAAACAAGCGATGTTCATTCTAATTTCTACTAGTGATGAGTAGAAAGCTATGTAACATTAGTAATAAAATATGAAAACAAAGCCCATATCTATATAATTTACTCTTTTAACATGTAAAGCACACAGTGAATTGTGTGTGTGTGTGTGTTATGTTTGTGTGGAAATGAAGTACATCCAGCAAACCCGTTTTGTGCAATACGATCAACATCAACATGAAACATTTTTCTCTGTGATGATTAATTTTGTGTAAACTTGGCTAGGCCACGGAGCTCAGATAGTTGGTCTAGATATTTCTTTAGATATTTCTGTGAAGGTATATATATATTAGATCAGATTAACATTTAAATCAGTAGGCTTTGAGTAAAGCATATTAGTCTCCATATTGTGGAGGGCATCATCCAATCAGTTGAAAGCCTTAATAGGAAAAGACTGGTCTCCCCTGAGGAAGAGAGGGGATTCTGCCAGCAGGCTATGTTCAGATTGAGCTGAAAGAACAGCTCTTCCCTGGGTCTCCAGCCTGCTGTCCTACCCTGCTGATTTTGGACTTGTCAGCCTCTACAATTCCTTAAAATAAATCTTTATATATCTCTATCTCTATACATACATAGCCATATGTGTGTGTGTTGTATCTATATACATCCTATTGGTTCTGTTTTTCTGGAAGACCCTGTCTTCCACTGTCCTAAGAATACCCAACTCAATAAAATAATCTAGAGTCCCTTATGATAAGTGGTCACATCTCTTCATGTAGGGTGAGGGCCCTTTGTGGGTTGCATGTTTGTGGTGGGGTTGGGAGTGAGGGGAATTTCCAGACCCATCTTCTCTCTTTCTTGGTCATTTTCTCTGCCTGGCTGCTGTAATTGACCCCTCTAGGGTTTGTGCATGGGAAGAAAGGAGGGAACAGAACATAAAAAGTCTTGGTGGGAACTGCACTTTGTAAGCCAGTTTCAGAATCTCTGTGCCTGGCTGATATCTCAGCTGATTCTTTCCCTTGTGGGTGCTTTCACGGGGATGCCAGAGGCTGCACACCCTGTGGCTAGACTGGCCCCTGACACGGGCGATGCCTTTCCTTTGGCCGACTGCTTTCTACTAAGCACCTGTTCTCCAGGGATCCAGTTCACACATGACTCCAGTCTTCTTAGGCAGGACTTAAAATGGTTCTAGGCTGGCTCTATCTCCTGTGGGGTCTCCATATGCTTAAAAACATACAGTGACAGAGAATTGATCTTGTGCCAGGTACTACTTTAAGCACTATACATATATTAACTCATTTAATTCTCACAACAATTTTGTGAGGTAAATACTTTTATATCTCTTTCACAGAAGAGGAAAATGAGCCTCAGAGAAGTTAAGCACCTTACTCAAGGCTGCACAGCTGCTAAGTGTCAGAGCTTCAGACCTGGGCAGTCTGGCTCTGGAGTGTGTGCTTTTAAGGCAGGCACCCGGCTCCGTGGGAAATGCAGGTGTACTCTTTGTCCTGCCACGCGCCCTCCTCAGTAGAAGCAGCTCCTTGACCTGCTTCTTGTTTTCTAGATTTCCTGATATCCGCTCTGTGTATAGACAACAGAGGACTTGTATCAGCTAGCCAAGTGGTCCCATTGAATCCTTTCTCCTACTCCTTGCCCCAATACTAGGTTTGAGTTGGGGGTGGCAGTCCCTGTTTTCTTCTAAAGGAAGAAGTTTTCACAAAATCTTTTTTTTCTCTCCAGTCTTCCATATTCTTCAAGTGGTGAAGGACTGAAGAGTCATGAAACCAATTAGAAAATTCTGCATAGGGCGGTCTAGGACCTAATTTGGATTTTCCTATCCCTGGTATTTGGGTATCTCTGTTGCAGCTGCAATTTTTATATCTTACTATATATACATATGCATATTATATATATGGAATGACTATGATGCATCTAATTAAGTACAAATGATAAGCAGTACTGCACACGAATGACTATGATTGGTCTGAGGCAATCCACTATTTTTTTTTTCATACTTTGTTTTACTTTGTTACTGGTTCCGTTACTGTTATCTTCATCCTCTTTTTCATTTCACAGAAGCTTGCTGCATATTTTAAAGCTCAAAGCCATGGGCAGTCATCATTTATTTCTGTTCACTTCCAAGATGTTTCCCTCATGGCTCTTTTCTCTTGCTCCCAGATTTTCCTGGGGGCGAGGTGGGATCTCCGGGTTCATGGTCCTTGCCTTCGCATAAGGGTCTGGGGTGTTATAGGTCTTCTGTTCCCAATCCCCAGTGCTGACCCACACTGAGCATGGAACCCATGAAAAAATGGGTAGATATCTTAGCCCACATATCTACTTTTGGTACCCACCAGACTCATATCTACCTTCTCTACAAACACTGCATCACCCCTTTGGCCTAGGCATGTGTATAGTGATGGCATAATTCACCTTCAGGAGAGGAAGGACACTAGAAACAGGCTGGGGCTATTTGGGCAGGACATTTTGGGGTCTAGGGTGCACGTGGGGAAGGATAGGCCAGAAGAGGTAGAGAGCTGGACCTTGAAGCATGGGTTCTTGGGCTTGGAACTCTTGCCCTTTCAAGGGCAGTAGGAATTGTTGGTGTTATCTTCTTACACCTGCACTGCCCTCCGCATCATTGTGCTGCCCTAAATTTCCCCCAAGGTGATACCACCCCTATAGGTTTAGTTAGTTACAGCCTCAGCAGGATGAGCTAGAAAAATAGCCTAGGAATCCAGCTTTTGCCGGTTGGAACTCTCTGCATACTACCTATGGAAAGCTGTGATAGAAAGAAGAGAGGCAGAAAATTAAATGGTGGCTATAGAGATTTCCATATGGTGAGTGTGATTATTTCTTTATTATTTTAAGAATGGTTTCATCAAGTGAGTTGAGCTCATGGAAAATTACTCAGTCACAAGACAGCCCTGGAAAAATCTATCTTGGCCATGGTGGCCCTTCCAGTTTAAAAAGGCTTTATTCATATGTCTAGACAGGTTACCTTGAAGTTAAACATCTTACTTCACAAGAACCAAACTCTCTCTATTTACATTTTTTTATTACCCCAAATATATCCTAAGGCTCAAAAGATTGGGGTGGGAGGAGGTCAACATTATTTTAAAGTGATCAAGAGGCCTGAGATCATAAAAATCACAAGTCAGTGTCTTTGGCTGGAAAATGCCTGGATTGTGCTAGAGTTTGACTCCTGCTGAATCTCTTATATGAAATGTGTGATAGAAGCATTCCATCTCGGATTTCCTTGGCCACTCACTTTCCTCTTCACTCTCTATCCCTAGTTTGTCTCTCCATCTAGATTTCCATTAAAGCTGAAATGATTAATGAGGCTTTTTGAATATATAAATGCATTTGCATGTTGGCATCAGCAGAAAAGGTTGGACTGAAGTGTCTCCTATGTGGCGTTTATAAGGGTGAAAAAAACAGCTTAAGGCTCCCTTTGGAAGGAAGGCAGTGAGGACCACATGGTACCAGAGGGAGCATCATTTACCATTCGCAAGGGGCATGCCTCCCAGCGCTAATGCAGGGGTTTTGGCTTTAATCATAAACTTTGAGTGGTAGAGAACTGTGTCTGTGGTTATTGCCATGTTGATTATTACCAATTCTGAGACCAGTACTAATAGGCTTAAATATGGATGAACTTCTGTGTATGTGTGTGTGTGTGTGTGTGTGTGTGTGTGTTTATAAAGCAAATAAACTACACTTTATACAATAGATATTTCATATATGACTTAATTCTTTAAAGAAAAATAAATCTTTCAAATGCTCAGTGAGCTTGAGCTTTCTTTTTTCCTTTTTTCTTGAACTAAATTTGACTTACAATATTATATTAGTTTTAGATGTACAACGCATGATTTTCATTTAAATACCTTACAAATGATCATGATGTTAAGTTTAGTAACCATCCGTCACCATACAAAGTTGTTATCACATTATTGACTGTTTTCCCTATGCTGTTCATTACATCCCTGTGACTTATTTATTTTATACCTGGAAGTTTGTACCTCTTAATTTCCTTTACCTAATTTACCTGTTACATTGCCATTCTCCCCTCTGGCAACCAACAGTTTGTTCTCTCTATCTGTGAGTCTGTCTCTGTTTTGTGTGTCAATTGTTTTGCATTTTCAATTCCACATATAAGTGAAATCAGATGGTATGTGTCTTTCTCTGTTTAACTTACTTCACTTAGCATAATATCCTCTAGGTCCATCTGTATTGTCACAGATTACAAGAATTCATTCTGAGTTTGCTTTTCCTCTTCTTTTTTAATTTAAAATTTGTTGGAGAAAATATTTTTAATAAATAGAAAAATATTGATTATTTATAGAAGGAATCATCTATTATTATTATAAAGATATAAATGATAAGAAATTATCAATAAATTCATTACAATTCAAATCAAAATATCAACTAGATTTTCTATGAAACTCATCAATATTATACCAAAAATAAAAAGGATTGAATTAACATTGTAAAGAAAAGGAGGGAAAATATATCTTAATAGGTTTCAAGTTTTATTTTTATATATATGTATATTTAAGTTTTTATTACAATATAACTAACATACAGTATTGTATCAGTTTCAGGTGTACACCATAGTTATTCAACATTTATGTGTCTAACGGTTTGCTTTTTCAAAGAATTCTTTTTTTCTTAAATTTATATAAAAAAATACCGCCTATAGTTAGATTTCTTTCTGTCACCACATATTTGATCCATTGTACACCATCTACCTTCCCCCTCCCTACCCTGGTAACTACTAGTCTATTTTTCATGTCCATGAGCTCTGTTTGTCCTGTTCGTTTGTTGCTTTTAGGTTTATATTGCAACATATAAGTGATATAGCAAATTCCTTATTCATTTTTTAAAAAATAGATATTTTTGACTATTTTTTTAAGTATGTCATGCCTCCTCTCTAGTATTCTAGTTTACCTCCATGCAATTTATTACATATACTACATACATTTTGTGGTTTAAATGAAAATGTAGTCATGAAACCATGTTTAACCTTGACCTCAGTTTTGATTTCTCAAGTGTATTTGCATGAAAAAACTGTCTAAGTAATGAATCCTTATGTTAAGTGTAGAGCCACTACCTGTTTGGTGGTCAAATCCATGTGCGTCAGTGGAGAGGCAGTCTTTTTGAAGGGAAAGGAGAGTGAGCTTTGGATTCAGAGCTTTGGGTTCAATTCCAGTTCCTCCATGTGTTCTTTGGCCTTGGGCGAATTGCTCAGTCTCACTGAGCCTTGGGTTCTTTACCTTCAAAATGGGACTAATCAGGTTCCTGTTACTTCATTGAAGCCACCATAATAAGGGCCTCTGTAAGGCAGTAAGGCAGATAGCCATGAAAAGGGGTTGTCCTGTATGTTACTGTTGGGAGAGTTTGGGCTTCCAGCTTCCACGGTTATCCTTAGATGGTTTGAGAAGGAAATGAGCATCTTTCACTCTGCTCAGCTGCAGGTGGCCCATCATGTCCTTTCCTCTTAAAAGGAAAGTCGTCATTCTAGAGGGGTAGTATTACCTAACCTGTTTTAGGAGAACCAGTAAATGAAACTAATTACCAAAGCAAAAAGAAAGTTTAAGAGAAATGTATTTTAAAGCTTTTGAAAAAGCAACTTCCCAGAGTTCTCACATGTAATGTAGTTGAAATAAACATTAAGGGGACACAAACATCCTGAGAAGAGAGAAATATTTAAAAAGGGGCCATGAGGACCTTAATCATTATACCATAGACATTACTTAGCTAAAAGCTTTTTTTGGGGGATGTGTCTTTTTATGCCCTGATCAGTATTACAGAATGACCACCTCATGGGGCTTATATCTTGGAGGTTGCTTATAAAGTCAATCTCAGAAAGACTCTTATCTCTACTCGTGCATCTGCTGCCACCACTCCTGATCCATACAGTGTGTTTGGTGGCCTTGGAGCCCCTTGGGAGAAAGCGGCGTTGTGATTCAGCTTGGTATTCTACTTCATGATCTCAGCCTCTGTCTCCTTTAGTTCTGGGAGCTGAGGTCAGGGAATCAGAAACTGCCAATGGCAGTTGATAGAAGTCTACCTGTTTCCATGTGAAATGAGGCTTCCTGAGGGGCTGGCCACTGACCACAGTGAGGATGAGGGCAAGAGCAGAAGCCGCCTCTGTACATCCGCTGATCTCCAGGTACAGAGGGGAAGGCAGGGCCTCTACATTAGGGTTTTTCAGACTTTTGATCTTGACTGATTAGTGGGTTGTAAAATTAATTTAATGGATTGAGGACAGTCTTTTTAAATAATTAAAAAAGATGAGAATAGAAAATAGAATACATTATACAGTACTTAAGGATAAATACTGTTTCCTGAAATTTTATTTTAATTTTATATATATGTATATATTATTATATACCCATATGTATATAAGTACATTTATATTCTGCACTGAGTTGTGATAGAAAATGTTTTTCTTTTAGGATGTGGCAAAATTTCTTTTAGGATGTAGCATGTGCCAAAAAAATGTTCTTTCAGCAGTCGCTACTTTTCATGACCAAAAAAATAATTAACAAAGTTTATAAATCACGGAGTGATTTTACAGAGATACACATGTGCATGCATGCATGCACGCACACACCACGTGCACGCACACACACACACACACACACACACTTTACTGCTTTCCCCAAAGCAACACACAAACCTAGCTTCTTAAATTTCAAATATGAATAAAGCCTAGTTGAAACCACGTCTACTCAGTTTTGTAAATCCAAGACAATATAAGGAGTTAGAATAGGACTGTTTTTTCTCAGGGCTGTCACTAGAAGGTTGGGGTGAATATTAAGATCCATTATTGGGACATAAAAGACCGTGTCTTGGTAAATTGTCCTTTTAAAGTGGGGGGAATTCTTTTGAGGCCTTTTCTGATCATTGTAGAGTGAGAGGAAGGAATGGAGAGAAGAGAAGGATTTGAGGGAAAAGTGAAGGTATCAAACACTGTTGCTTACCACATGAACCTGAGCAAGCTGTGGAAGTAGGTAATGAGGGACGCAGAAGGAAAGATCTCCTCGTAGTTAGAGGCATTGTTTCTGTAAAATTCTAGATGAGGCATTCATGCCAGGATCCGTCTGCCTAAATGCTACCATGTTAGACTTGTGAACATAGCTGGCTGAAGCTGCAGATGCCATAATTAATCTGACAAGGTATCGACACTGGAAGGGAAAAGGAATGCTTAACCTGGTCTAGTAGAGTATGTCAATGAATAATGGGATGGAGTTAAGGAAAGGTAAAATTGGGCTGAATATTAAGGAGAAAAATAACCTAAAAAAAGGTCTATTACATGGTGGAATGATCTCTCCAGGAGGACAGTGGTAGGGCCATGGTGCTCAATTACAAGCCACCTGTGAAAAGCTCCTGAATATGCTAGGGGAACAGGACTGAGTTGACAAAAGTGGACAGTTGACCTAAGGTCTTTTCCTTCTTTAGTGTTACAATTCTGTGATCATTTCCTTCACTGAAGCACTCCAGCTCTGGCTACTCTCTGGGGCCTGAAACCATTGGAGTAACTGTTAGTAAGATATCCAGCAAAGAAACATTTTTGAAGAACCATTTGCTCTTCGCCATCTTTTTCCATTCAGAACTGGGCTGGAGAGAAATAAATAGGATAAAGGAAACAAGAAAGAAATTAGAGTTTATTGTTCTCAGAGCTGACATTATTATTTTTGTCTGCATTTATTCATTCAAAATATTTGATCAAACGCAAAACTATTCTTAAAGGTTGTTTTCAAATAAAGGCAATTTCTTTGGGACTACACCATACTAAATTTCTTATTTCTCAACAGGTTGTTTTAGTATTGTATAGAAAAAACCTCTTTTGGCAGTTGATTAACAGATGAAACAAGTTTTTGGATAAGCAGCATTGTTTCATCTGCAGCATGGTTAGAACTCTTGCACATTTGCATTTCTGTGTTTTAGAATTATTCAGGCAATAAATTACTGAGAATGTCAACTTTATGCTTAAACAGAAATGACCTACTTTGTGAGGATGTCATGTATCTTAAATTTAACCTTATGTCTTTTCTTCAACTTAGAACAGAAGAAAGTGAGTGAAGAACGGTAAGTCCTGAGCTTCATTAGAATGATAAAAAAGAAATCCAAAATAGCTAAAATATAGTGAGCTGTTATTATATGCTGGACATTGTTCTAACAGTACAATATGCAGCAGGTTTTATTACAGTTTAAGAAACTGAGGCACAGAGAGGTTTAAAATCTTGGCCAGGGTCACAAAACGAGTAAGAGGCAGAGTTTGGATTTGAACATGCAGTCTGAGTCCAAAATCTGTACCCTTAGCCATTATTATTCTATCAACTCTGTGAGTGTAGTTTCTTATTTCCTTTAAGAACAATGATGAGGGCAGAAATTTTGGTCTCTCTTGTTTACTAATGAACCTTCAGAGCCTAGAAGAGTTCCTGGCACATAGTAGGCACTCAATAAATTTTGGCTGAAAGGGTAAGTGGAAGTTGGTATTGACAGTTCTGAGTTTTTTAATGCCAAATTCATTTATTCCAAATTTGCTGACTAAAGGAAAAAGGCAACTCTTTGTCTCTCCTGTTCATTTCAAAAAATCTCTTAGCTTCAAAAGTTTCTTCTCCAGGATTCCTTCCTTGACCTCTTGGAATAAGTTAGCTGTCTAGGTGTCTGTCTTCCTGGCTACATTATAAGCTCTGCAAGGGTAGGGTCTGTGTTTTGCTCACTATTCGAGCCTACAGAACCAGCACCGAACTGGGCTCAGAGAGGTCTATTTGTGGATAGTTGTTGAATGAATGCTTGAAATAGGCTATTCTTTTCAACTTACTTTTCTACTTATTATCTATACAGAACTGTCAAAATCTGTATTAGTTATCTATTACAGCATACCAAATTACCTCAAAACCCAGGGCTTAAAACAATAATAAATATTTATTAATACTTAAAATTTCTGTGGGTCAGAAATTCAGGAATGTCTTAGCTAGGTGGATTGTCAGCTAGGGCTGCAGTCATCTGAGGACTTGACTAAGGCTGGAGGATGCACTTCCAAGATGGCGCCCTCATAGGCCTCTCATTGGGTTGCCTCAGTCACTTTTCACACTGGCCTCTCCATAGGACTTTTGAGTATCTCAATGATAATGGCAGCTGACTTTCCCCAGAATGAGTGATGTAAGGAAAGATGGTGGTGAATGTTGCAATGCCTGTTATGATCTAGCCTTGGAAATTACATACCACTGCATTCCATCAGCCATGTAGATGGATCCTGATTCAGTGTGCGAGAAGATGCTACAAAGGTATGGATACCAGGAGGTGAGGATCAGGAGAAGCCATATTGGATATTGCTTGTCACACATACCATTTTACATCTCCTCTTCCTATCAAGCCTGTGAGATTTTCCCTATTTTACAAATGAGGAAACTGAGACTGACAATGATTTGCTTAATATGATATGCTGAACTTAATTTCAAGTTTATTTTCTACAAATTAAGTGTTCTTTCCAACACATCATAGCAGTATGACAAATTAAATAAGTTATGTACAACTTTGAGAAAACTCAAGATATCAGTATCTAAATACCAAATTAGAAGTATTACTTACATTATAAAAAGATTCCTCACACCATAGGATTACTTAAATGGCATATTCAAAATGACTCGATTTATCAAACATCAATTTTAATGATGTGATTTTTGGAGACACATTATTTAGGTGATATGAAATATAATTTGAAAATGTGTGTGGGTTGGACACATTAGATTGTGAGTTTCTTGAAGGCAAGAATAGGGTCAGCTGCATCTTCATTACAAACCTTGGGACCTAGCCCAAAGACAGCTTTCAAGAAAAGTTTATTAAATACATGATTATGGCAAAATATCTGTAGCTACAGTTTCTTAAGATTCTTTTTGCATATGAAAAGTTGACACATTATTTTTAGATAACATTTTATTCTTATAGCCAAGAGTGTGATCCCTACTGAGCTTTGTATTACTGGACTACCTAAAATTTATTTAGATATTAGTACTGCCCTGATGTAACAGATTGAGAAATTTTTTTATCCCTGCTGAGTAACAAGGTTGAAAAACTGACAAATGTTCAATGAAAACAAAGAAAAAGGTAAAGTCTCATCTAAAGAATGGTTGAAATACCTGATGTGCAGAATGCATAGGAAATGGAACAGGGTTTATTTTTAGACTCAATTAACCAACCGCACCAGTATCCTGAATCTGAATAAAATCTTTTCCATTGGGAAAAAATACAGAAGTATTATTTTCTATTATTTTCTATTATGTTGGGATCTATTATTTTCTGATTTGAACACCATTGTTATTTGTAGAGATTTTACAAGAGAAGGTGAACAAATATGCTTCTTTGAAATGATTCCTTATCAAGTCTTGTCTGTAAAATTAGTGGATTACCCAGGTTATGACAGTATGGTCATTAGCATAAGCTCACATAGGGGGTCAGATTATGGCAGGACATAGATAAAAGATGAAAGAGTCAAAGAAACATGTTTATTGAATAACTACATTTAAGGATAGGAAGGTTAGCATTAGAATCCTGATCACGTTGATAGAATGGTATGAATATTTTACAACTTTATAGAGTTTACTTTTGTGATGGTGGTAATGGAAGATGAGTTCTGTTTATCCTGGTTCAGATAATGTAGATGTATATTTGCAAGTGTAAATTTCTCAGCTAAGTTTTCTGCATGGATTTGGTGTTTGTCTGTCTTCTATCTAAATTTTCTGTTTAGAGTCTGGAAGGAGAAGCATCTACAACAGGAATGATGATTACTCCCTATGTGAGATCATCCCCCTTTCTCACTCACGGCAGACATTTATCATGGCACGTTTTCTCCACAAGCCATTGATGGGGGTTTGCAAAAGAGCAAGAGATTGGCAAAATTAGAAGAGGTCAAAACTATAACCAATGAGAAGTACTGTATAACTAACAACAGATATAAATTTGCCTTGAAAAATAAATAACTTGCTTGTCATTGGTTAAAGATAGTAAATTAGACTCTCTTGAGGGCGTTATTAGGAAAGCATTTTCTCTTTTATGAATGTTGTCATACATTGTCATTTAATGTTTTGAATATCAGAGAAATATGTGACAATTTAACAAAATTTTAGTTAAAAAAATTTTTTTTGACCAAGAACATTCAAAAGATTGGCTCCTGTTTTTATGCAGAATCTCCCCATAAAAGGCATAGAAGATTAAAACTAGAGAAGATAACTGCAACCACTTATTCCAGCTTTCTCTCTATTTTACCATTGCAAAAACTGGGCCTTGCACTGGGGAACCGATCCATCTAAATTTACAAAGCTCATAAATGATGCTAGTGGGGCGATAGTGAAATTGCTGCCGTCTTAGTTGGCTGTTCCATTTGTATCACCACAGCCTCTATAATGAGGGCATGAAGGAAGTAGATTTCAACATCTCTTCAACTCTAAGGTATAATATTTCTCTCTAGCCCCTTGTGAACTCTCTGATTCAGTTAATTAATTAATTAAGTAATTTTCTGTCTCTACCTACTAGAGTCTAAACTGCATGAGGACTAGGTCTGTATCTGTTTTGTTCTCTACTATTTCTCTACTATATACCCCTCATTTATTGAAGATATAGTATGTGTTCAAAAAACAGATGTTTTTGAATGAAGGAGCTGAGATGAGGCTCAGAATCTTTGCTAATGTCACACTCCAGATAGCTGCAACCAGTTAGTCGGAGTTAGCTTCCTAGTAACCTGTGGCAGATAGACTCCAAGGTCACTCCTGTGATCCTCTCTTCTGCTGTCCATACCCCATATAATTCTCTCCTTTGGGAGAGGGAGTGATTGGTGACTTACTTTTACTAATAAAGTACAACAAAGGTGAACATGTGTGTATGATTACATATATGCAATTCGGCTACATGGAGATGTAACACCTGTCTTGCTAAGAAACATTCTCCTTGCCGCTTTTGAAGAAGCAAGCTGCCATGCTGTAAGTTGCCTATAAAGAGGGCCATTTTGACAAGGAACTGAGGGTGGTATCTAGATGACATCCAACATGAAACTGAAGCCTTCAGTGAAATCGTCTATAAGGAACTGAATGCTGCCAATAACCATGTAAGCATGGAGGTAGATTCTTCTCCAGTTGAGCTTCAGATCAGATCCTGTTCCTGACAATACGTTGATTGCAGCCTTATAGGCCCTATAATATAGAGGACCCAGTAAAGCCATGCCTGGACTCCTGACCCACAGAAACTGTAAGATAGTGAATATTGTTTTAAGCTGCTATTTGTTATAATTTGTTATTGAGCAATAAAAAACTAACACAACCACCCCTCATTTAGATATATTTCTTTTATTTGGAAATTCACAAAACAGAACTCTATACCAGGTTTGGAGTATTTTTTAAAAATAATTTTTTATTTTTCAATTATAGTTGACATATATTAGTTTCAGTTGTACAACATAGTGATTAGACATTTATGTAACTTACAAAGTGATCTCTGATAAGTCTAGTACTCATCTGACACCATACATAATCATGACAATATTACATATAGGGAAGCTTGTAGGTAAATAATTGCTTTTCTCTTGCTGCCTTAAGATTCTTTCTTTGTCTTTAACCTTTGGCATTTTAATTATGATGTGTCTTGTGTGTGGCCTCTTTGGGTTCATCTTGTTTAGTACTCTGGGCTTCTTGGGCTTGTATATCTGTTTCCTTTGCCAGGTTAGGGAAGTTTTCCATCATTATTTCTTCAAGTAGGTTTTCAATTTCTTGCTCTGACTCTTCTCCTTCTGGTACAACCTATGATACAAATGTGGTATGCTTGGTGTTATCCCAGAGAGAGGCCCCTTACACTATCCCCATTTTTTTAAATTCTTTTTTCTTACTGCTGTTCTGCTTCAGTGTTTTGTGCTATCTTCTAAATCACCGATTTGATCCTCTGCTTCATCTAATCTACTGTTGATTCGCTTTAATGTATTATTCATTTTAGTTATTGTCTTCATTTCTGACTGGTTCTTTTTTTATATTTTCTGTGTCTTTGTTAAAGTTCTCACTGAGTTTATTTAGTCTTCCCCTAAGTTCATCAAGCATCCTTATAATCACTGTTTTTGAACTCTGCATCTGGTAGATTGCATGTCTCCATTTTGTTTAGTTCTTTTTCTGAAGTTTCGTTCTGTTGTTTCATTAGGGGGCATGTTTCTTTATCTCCTCACTTTAGCTGTGCCCCTGTGTTTGTTTCTATGTGTTAGGTAGAGCTGCTATATCTCCTGGTTTTGGCTGAGTGGCCTTATGTAGTAGGTGTCCTTTGGGGCCCAGTGGTGCAATCTCCCTGGGTTCCTGATCCAGGTGCTCCAGGTGTGGTACTTGTGTGGGTTGAGTGTGCCCTCCAGTCATAGTTGAGTCTTGGTTGCTATTTGCACATCAATGGGGGAATTAACCTTCAGGCTGATTGGCTGTGAGGAATGGCTCTGACTACAGCAGGGGAGCTATTGAGCAGGGGCTGACCCTACGGAGTAGGATTTGCTTTAGCTGGGCTCTAGTGCCTGCCAAATCCACTCTTTGAGTGTGTCATTTGTGGAGGTGGTTGGGTGGTGCTGTTGTGTGATCTGAAGCTGGCCATCAGGCGTGTTGGTTCTAAAGCCTTTTGGGAGGGCTGGTGTTACAGGCCAAGTTTAGTCGCTGCCTGCACCCTGCCCAGGGCCATGTTATATGGGCTACAAAGTTATCTGCAAATGGTTACCACTTGTGCTGGGCTTGGAGGCACCTGGGGAGGCTAAGCTGCAAACTGAGGCTGGCTTCCAGTAGTGCTGTGCTTGGGGCCACTTATAAAGGGGTATGGGCATGCTGTGGCCCACTGCTGCTTGTTTGAAGCTTGTGAACCTTTGAGAGATTTTAGGAAAGTTTGTAGTACAAGCTGAGAAATTCTGCTTGTATGGAAAAGCCACTGGAAGTGGCTTGAGTGGACCTGCTAGTTGAATGCGGTGGGGTCTCAGGGAATCACCAGGGCAGAGTGAACAATGTTAGCGGGTTGATGGAGACTCAGACGTGGTGCCCACTTGTGCCCACGCATGCAGGCTGGGTTTAGGGAGGGCTCCACAAAGAAACAAAATGGCACCTGCCTGGATAGAGCTGCCCTCAGCCCTTTCCCTGAAGCCAGACTATTCAGTTCCTTCCCATATGTCCTCGGTGCCTTTTGAGCTGCTGCCCCAGCCCTGGAGCTCAGAGCAAGTGAATCCATCAGCGAGTATGTTTGTGTGGATGGGCCCTTTAAGAGGAATGCCTGGGTCTACTCCATCAGCCCTTTGTTTCACTCAGCTATAATGTCCACTGTTTTTCACAGTCAGAAGTTGTGGGGATTTCTCTTCCTGGTGCTAGAACCCTGGGCTGGGGAACCCAGTCTGGACTGGGACCCCTTAATCTCAGGGGGGCCTCTGCAGTGGAGATGCCCATCTTGTCTCCTACTGCCACACGTGGGTGTGGGGCCTGTCGCTTCTGCATCTCCACCCCTCCTACCAGTCTTGTCGTGCCATCTTTATATCCTTAGTTGTAGGACTTCTGTTCAGCCGGTCTTCTTCAGGTAGTCATCAGTGATGGTCGTTCCATAGTTTAGTTGTAATTCTGCTATGGTCATGGGATAAGGAGAGCTCAGTGTTTACCTCAGGTTTGGAGTGCTCTTATCCAACACTATGATCTAGGAGAAAATAAAGATCCCTTTTGAAAATGAAAGGTTTAGTTGCTGGTTTCAGTTTCATTGAATCCACATGCCACAGTGTTTGGATCTTTATAATCTACTGGTGCTTCATCACTCATGGCTTGTTTATGGAAGTCAGAATTCTCCTCCCTGTACTTCTACTCACTTGGTTGCCAACATTCAAACTAATTCACAAGATAGGCTGGGCAGGATTCAGGGTAGGGAAATATCTGAGTATCTCTGTTTTTATCTAAAAATGCTTTTCAACAGTTTGACTACTTAGTTACTTAAAGTTTACATTACAAATTGTCAGTAGGTGAGTAACCAAAGGTTCCACTCTCTGAAAAGGTCACTTTCATTTAAAATGGTTTGTCTGTATAGACTGTGTTTTAGTAAGGATTGATGAAGGCCCTCCAAAAAATGTAGTCAATTTATTTTATAAGTTTAAATAATCTTAATGATTTTTATCGCTGAGTTTTGTGGAGTTAGAAGTTTCCATGTGCAGTGAAATTCTGGCTCTGCATTTCAAAGCCAAATAGAAATAAAATAGAAGGTGTAAGTTTGCACCATGTTTGTCTTAGCTTTCTATTTTAATGAGTAATTGATATCAGTACCTTTTGCTCTTCACAATAATTGCTGTTTAGGAAAATAGGCTTTATATCACATCTCATTTTTCCAAACTGATTCCACAAAATTTTACTTGATATCCATAAAAAAGTCATCAAACAATGAGTTGAAAATGTTATATGAAGACAGTGTTAACTTGGTGGGCAAGATCTGTGGGTTCCTGGAGATATATTGCTTGTGCTTTTGCAATTATTCAGGACCTTGGCTGTACTTTTCTATTATTACCTCCTTTATCTCTACCTACCATAGACTAAAGAATACCTTTTACTTTGGAGAATTATGATTATTATTATTTTTTTTCTGTATTCAAAGCTCTCAAGAACTTAGCCCTTCTTAGGATTTCTTTGCCAGGAATATTTCCAATGCCTAAGAGAGCTAGCCTGCAATACTGGATTCTACCATTAGGTGCTGCTCTTTAACATATGATATTTAGCACAGTGATTTTTTTTTTTTTTCAAATTAATTTGAGGGCACAGAAGCACCCATGCTATTTTACTTTGAGCAATAGGATTTTGATAAGTTTTCATTTGAAGAAATATTTGTTCTTATAAGCAAATTGAAAGCCACAGCCCTAACTTGAAAATTTCCAAGTTTGATATTTAAAGTTCAGGTAAGTGAGCCATTCTAATAATGCTATAAAACTTTACTTTGGCGGAATAAACTTTTTTTTTAAATAGAACAGAAAGGTTTTTCTTGTAAGAAATGTATCAGATATATTTAAAATGAATGACTTGGTAAGGATCTTTCGAATAAATTTTTAATTCAAATTTTTAGTCTCTTTTTTCTTATGCGAGGTAGAAATTGCCTAGGCATTTTAGTTTCACTGGTAAATGCATACATTTTCCGGGTACAATTGAATTTTTTGAAAGAAGTAAAAATATTATGCTTGTTTGTTTGTTTGTAGAAATGTAGAAGGCATTCTAGAGAAGAGAGAACTTTTATTGAAAGGTGGCGTTTCTCACCTTTGTACTTCTCTACCCGACTTGGGATGAACAATTTTGGCAGCAGCAGCAGCTTTTGTGTGTGTGTGTGTGTGGGGGGATCATACATACAATAGATCTGAGCTAATAATTCAATGCTGAAATGGTCTCAAGTTCCATGAAAATTTGAAGTAGGATGTCAGAGTGGCTCAGACACAATGTTTTGTGACAATAAGCAGCCAATAGCCCATGGCAGAAGTGTGGGACTTACGGGTTAACTCTGGGTGTTCCATTAAGACTATCAGCTCTACTCTATCAGTTCCTGGAAAGCTACCTTGGCAGGGCAAGATAAAAGTTAAACCTGGGGAGTGGGAGATAGGTATAATAAAAATAATAAATACCATGGAGCTTACTATATTTCGACAGAGGGCCTTATATTCAGGTAAGAAGTTATCTTTATAGGATGTTTTTCCCCCCTTTATTCTTTACCTTTTTTTCCTTTATAAAAAAAATTTGCTGATCTTGGAAAATTGTTTCCGTGAATGAAACTCTTCACTTTAGGGTTGATATGTTGTGACTTATGAAAATTTGAAATACCTGTTATGGATCAGCTCTCACTTAGCAAAGGCTGTATTTGTCAGGTGGTGATTGAAGTTGTAAATCAGTATTCTGGGATCTGGAATGTCCTATAGTGAAGCAAATCGCTGCAAACATCAGCTTAAAGAATAAAATAAAATGAAACAAGCAGTGATAATAAAAAAAAAAAAAACCTTGACAGGCAAATTTGGTGTTACACGTTGTGCATTTCTTTTCAGTCTCTCAGACTTTCTGAACACTATAATTTGTTTGTACTGCTGCATCACTATCATCAGAGATATAGGACTTCATTAGTTCTCTCTTAGGAATGTCTTTTTTTTTTTTTTTGAGAGAAAGGAATGCATAAAAGTTTAGCCTCTTGAATCTATGTGTAATCACTCTTCCTTGCAAAAGTCTTATATTTCTTGGGATGGGAAAGAAAAGGAGGAAGGAAGAATATAAAGAAAGGAAGGAAAAATGAAGGGGAAGGAAGAAGAGAGGAAGAGAAGAAGGAAGAGAGGAAGAAGAAACTTAGGGGCAAATTATAAATTTTCTTTTGAAAAAGTTAAATACCAAGGTGACAATACTGTCATGAAGTTATTTTTTTCAGACCTTCGTAGCCACCTATCTCCCAAGTTTAAGAACTGTCAGAAATAAGTAGCTCACATTTAGAGCACAAGGTTAGTAAACAACAATTCAGTTTCTTTATTATCTGTGGAAAAGACTTTGTCCTTGCTTGGCTGAATGGTCACCTTAGTTTTAGTTCAAGCGTCTTGAAACATTTGAATAGAATTAAGATGAGCTTGGGTGAGAGATGATACATAAGTGGCTTTAACTTCTGTTGGGCTGGAGTAATGGGTTATTCATGGCATAAGCTGATCATTTATTCGCAGGTCTAAAGACCTTGTCTACTTTTGCTCTCTAGAGGTTGAGATCAGCTCCTAAGACAGCTGTCCAGGATGCAGAGTAGAGCTGAATTGTTAAAGGCAACTTCCAACAGGTGGTGGAGAATGTAGCGTTGGTGCTCTTCTGTATTAATGATCACTTTTTCTCTAGCTCCAAAGATATGTTTGACAGCTTTTCAAAAAGAACATGTGATGGCCATGCCTTTTAGCCAGAGGGCATGAAGGTAAGTTGGACTTCTCACCTGGTACCATCTCCCGTTTCTGAGTACCTAGATGTCCTCTCTTTCTATTATGCTTACCACCACTTTGTCATCTCAGTATGGACTATTTTGTTACCCTTCCTACTTGTTCTATTTTCTCTTGAGTTATAGATGAGGGGAGCTGAAGTCGAAGGTAGATAAAAGTGGGGGGGGTCTGTGGGGGTTTCTGTGGTGCTGAGTTTAGAAGTGACTGGAAGTCAGGTTGTACTAGGAGGCCAGAAAGGTGATCTGTGAAAGAACCCAAGTCCACTATGTGGAACCATCACCCAAAATGCCTGCCTTGTGCCCAGAAAAGGGTCTAAAAGCAGCTCACTGTCTTTCACTGAAGGTCATGAGACAGAAGAGCAGTGAATTAGCAGGAGAGATTGAGGGCTGGGTTGGAGGAAGATGACTGTACTTTGAAGCTTTTCAGTGCTGCCCGCCCTGCACAGGTTGCTGTCTGGGTCCGGGTTCTTGTAATTGTTCGACATTTCTGGTAGGGTTTGCAGCCTGCTGGCAATATATCCAAATGTAGAAAAGTTTTTCTTAAGTTAGCAAAAAAAAAGCACTGCCCATCTCAGATAAACAAAACGCAGAGTTCTGCTTTGTTCTTCCTCCTGACACACAAAGGAGACAGCTGAGGAAGAGATGTAGGAGGGTGGCAGTGCAGCCTTCCTCAAGTGGTGTTTCTGTAGCCGGGGTAGAGTACAGGGCTAGGCTGACAGATTGTGTGCTGTTGAGGTACAAGACGGGAGACATCGAACACCCGAAGCTGGGGACAGGGTCTCCTCTTAGCTTCTCACAAACACTTCCCTCCTCCCCAGACCTCACCCTCAGGGTGACCTCACATTTCATCTGGTCCCTGCAGAAATTCATCTGTTTTTTCAGACCCTTCATGTGGGGCTGCCAGGTCACGTTCTTGGGACACGGCTTTATCTTACTGTGAGAACCATCTGGTGAAGGAAGGGCTGGAGGGTGGGGATGTAGAAAGCTCACTCTTTCTCATGGTTAGGTCTGGCCTGCCAGTTGGTTACAACTCTTCCTTCTTGAGACCAGAGGGCAAAGAAACAGGGCACAGGGAAGTTGGAAGAGAGCCTCCCATGCTGTCCCAGCTTAGAGTTTCATGGTCTGAGAAAAGGAAGGCCAAGTGATAATAAGGGCTAACTGCCGACCACAGAGACTTCCTCTGTTATGCTAGAGCAGCATGTGCCCAAATCACCTGGAGAGTTTGTTCAGAGTCAGATTTCTGGGCCCCACTCCCAGAGTTTCTGACTCAGTAGGTCTGAGGCATGCCTGAGAATTTGTATGTCTAACAAGCTTCCAGGTGCTGCTGATGCTACAGGTCAGGGTGCATGCGTGGAGAACCACTGAAGCCTGGGGCGAGGTCTGGCCCACTGTATAGATAGCTTTGATGATGTTGTGCTGCAGTATCTCTCCGCCTGCCTGTCCACCTCTTCAAACTCTGCAGTCCTGAGGGGGTTCCTCTGTTTCTAGGGTGGTGCTGGGCAGGTCGAGGGTGTTTAGAAAGGTTTTGTTGAAGGGCGATTTTTGAGATGCTTTGTCACAGGCTTTGATGTGCTTAGAACCACAGAATGTTAGAGTTGGAAGGACATTTAGAGTTGACCTAATCCAATCAAGTTCTGTAAACAGGGAAATTGAACTTCAGAAACACCAAGGTCATAAGATCACAGGAGATTGCCCAAGATCACACAACTTACAGTCTTATACTTCAGTTGAGCGCCTTAATTTATCAAGTACTTTATCAAGTAGTTGTTCACATTGTGCTAGATACCAGGATAAACACTGTAAATTCTATTTAATTCTTTTTATTATCTCCCTGTATTATCTCATATAAATCTCAGAATAACCCTGTGAAGCTGTACAGTTATTGTACTCATTTTGCAGGTACAAAAATTAAGGCTCTGAGAGGTGAATAACTTGCCTCAGTTACATAGTTACTAAGTGAAGAGATGACCATGTAACTGGAGAATGAACTGTTGACCATTTTGCTATTCTGCCTTGGTGATGAATGCTGAGGTTCTGAAAGTCTGGTCTCTTACCACTTATTGCACAGAATTTTGAGCCCTTTGAGACTGTGAAAGACTGCAGGACCAGGTGATACAGTTGGGAAAACAGGCTTGTGTTCTCCAAAGCATTTTCATAGACACTGCTTTTCCCTTGAGATGAAAGAGTTTGAAGAGGTGGACAGACATGTGGAAAGATACTGCACAGTGGAACCAGAGCTATCTATGGGGGGAACAGATCAAGCTATGCAGTGGGCCCTTCCTTGTTGCATCCACAGCTGTCCAGGTCTTGCTCTTACAGAGTCTTCGTCTTCCTCCTCAGTACTCCTGTGTTCCTTGCATGTGTATTTTGAACGTGGGACTTGTTGCCCCATACTGTAAGCTGTTGGCGCACACATCTGTAAGATGTACTGGATTGTCAGGGGACCCTACTGTACCCACATCTGTACTCCCAGGAACATGCGGAGGGACCGTGAGTGCCGGCTGACTTGGAGGTGTTCATGTGCAGCATCAGCAGGACCTGTGAGGTAGACGGGGCAGGTGTTACAGTCTCCAGACTGGAAAGCATGAGGGCTGAGCCCGCTGAGTCTTAGGACTATCTGAGGTCCCGCATCAAGTTCCTGGTAGAACTTCACCAAGAGCTCTGCTCCTGAGCTCCCACTGTCTTCCTGGGTCAGTGGGAGGAAAAATGGGACTGGCCTAACCTGCCCTGCAGTTACCTCAATGTCTTCCTAATTTTTTGGCAGACTGATTGTGAGTTATTCTTTCTCAAATATCCAGGTCCTTCTGAAATGATCAGGAAACTTTCTGGGGCCACCCAGCTTGTGATCTCTTGAGATTTGGCAGAAATGTACCTCTGATGGCGTGGAGCCCTTCCTGAAGGAGGAAGAGGAATTTAGCCTCATAGGATCACAGGTTTTATGGACCAGAGCTGGGCTTTGAATGAGAAGTGCAGTGCTTGGGCAGGAAAATCTTGCTGTTGCTTTTTTTCTGCTCCACACTCACGTGCCACATATGTATATATATGTGTGGTGTGTGTGTGTATCTGTGTGTGTATGTGTGTGTGCGTGTGTATATATTCATTCATACATACATACATACATACATACATACATATATATATATATATGAGAGAGAGAGAGTTATGGCTGCTTTGAGACTGACTGAATTTTTCTCCCTCCTAAGCTGAGCTCCCTTTGGGAATGTGGCGCTGGTGGTAATTTTGGAGTATTTGAATCTGTGTGTCATTCCAACTAGAGGCTTTTTTCTTTCTGTTGGTTGTTACTGCCAGCTCTCTTTAGTTTGCTCTGTATTGTAGTCTCAGCTTGGGATAAAATACAGTTATACTCGCTGGCTTGGAGGGGATGATTCACTAGAAGTTGAACCCTTCAGGAATAGTTTACTGACACAGAAATGAAGATGAGCTGTGTCTGCCTCAGTGTACCCTGTGTATTTCGAAGACAGGGCAGAAGCCAGCCCCTCATGCACACAGCAGCCTCCTGGAGGGCTTTATGGTGGTGGCTCCCCTCCCTGTTCCATACAGGGTATGCCCGTGCTCACTTGAGTGAACATGGGTTCCACGAGCAGAGTCAGGTTTGAATGTGAGCCAGGTGGCCACTTTGGCTCTGAGTACCCCGATCAGACAGCAAATAGGTGATGTCGGAATGGTGTGGGCAGGCCCAGGGTCAGGGTCCTGAGCCACGATAGGCTCCTTTACCGTCTCTAGAAGGAACATTTTTATTCTAGGCTCCTTATCTTTCAGGCGGTTTTTATCTGCCTTCCCCTGAGAAGTGAGCAGGGAGAAGGAGGGGAGGAGCAGTAACGTCCTTTTAAGGCACTTTGGAAACCACGAGGACTCAGAGTCCTGAGGGGTCCACTTAGTACTGTGGATGCAAAGTCCTGCGCTTTTCCAGGCACATGATATTCAAATCTACTCACTTTTCGTTCACTCTCAAGAGCATGTCAGAATGGAAGTGACAGGGAAATTGTGACTCTCTCCTCAGTTATTAAAACAAAATAATTTTCAAACCATAAATTATCATAAGGAACAATTTGCCTGTGACATACACCGTACCTGGTAGAAATCCCAACAGTTGAGAACTGCTCTTCTGACTTTTACCATCCTCTGTTGATAATGGATAGTCCTATACAGTTCACTGTTTAAGTGTTATCCTCCAACAGTATTGTAGGATCATGATGTTAGGGCTGGAGGCATATTAAAGTCATCTAGTTCAATTCCCATATTTAATGGATGAGGAAAGTGTTGTTCGGAGAGGTAGATGACTTGTCCAAGGTCACACAGTGAATTATAGGCTGGAATCAGGTGTCTCAACTTTTGGTCTAGTGCTCTTTGCCTTTTCTGAGGGCATCTGTGCCATCATGGTGTGCTGGCCATATATCCTGTTCATTAAAGGGTCAGGGAAGGAGACACCAGACCTCACTAGGGCACCACTTCCATGAAAGTAAGCATGAATCAATAAATAGAGATGAAGTCTGGCTTGGGGTTTTACTGTATTGCCTAATTCTTAATGTAGCTGGCATTTACACCACAGCCATCTTTATATTTGAGAATATTTAAAAGCAACTCAAATGTCCAAAAAGTAGATTGGTAAAATAAATTGTGGCATACTCCTATAATTCACTATCTCAGTTATGTAAAGTGATACTGCGCAATAATAGTTATCAACATGGGGAAAAATAGTAGAATAATATATGTAAAGCAGCAGACTACTCAGGCACTAGGGGTATAATCTTAGTTTGGAAAAAATAAATCATGCATACAACAAAAGGTTACCAAAACATTAACAGTTGTTATCTCTGCGTATTAGATTACGGAGTGATCTTTATTTTTTTCTTTTCTATATTCCCAATTTTTTTCAATGAAGATTTATTACTTTTATATTGGGGAGAAACAAAAGGTGCTATTTTTTAAAAAAGAAGTCTTCACGGAGAAGATTTATATACAGTCTTCCCCAAAAGCCTCTTAGGAATACTTCTATCCTACAATACAAATTCAGATCTTCATGTGGTTTGGAAAACTGGCTCCAGGAAATAGGATTAAACCATAAGAAAGGTAATTCAGAACCTGAATTCTCTTTTCTTGATTGGTTCTGGGCCAAATCATTTGATCTCTCTCTGTTCTCAGTCTTCTCATCTCTCTTATGGGTGTAATCCATCTGCCTTCTCTGGCGTGGGGCGGGGGGGGGCGGTGGTGGAGGGAAGGAGTTCTCTGTGGGAAGGAGCTTAACTCACACTCTAAACCACCTTGGAAATCTTAAATCCTGGGCCAAAGGGGCCAAAAGGAGCCAAAATAAGTCCGTGGTAATGACCAAAGGGACCTGTGGAAACAGTTCAGGCTTCTGGAATGCAAAAGAGAGACACGACTGGATCCCGCTACATGGCATTCGCCTGCTGTGTTGAAAGTGAGGCGTGGAAATCCCCTCAGCCTGTACTTGGCAACTTTTCACAGAATAATTCTTTAGCTGAGCAGGCTTCACCTTCAGCAAACTGATCAGGAGACTTTGGGAGAGTCTGAGGTTTTTGTCACCATGGCCTTTACCCCTGCACACCCACCTTGGAAAAATATTTGCTGTTGGGGTTCACCTTGGCCTTTCTCAGACAAAGAGGATCTGGGTGGTCCCTTTACTTACACTCACAGTTGAACAAGAGAGCCTGAGGAATCTCTGTGGTGGGTCCACATGGATCAGAAATCAGTGGATGGATTCTTCTCCCTTGAGGGTTTCTTGAGGCACTTGAGAAACGTGCAAATATTTCATCTTACAATCAGAAAAACTGCCAAGTTGAGGGCAGGGGAAAGAACTCCCTCCTGCTAACTTGATGATGTAAAAAAATAAACAACAACAACAACAACAACAACAACAACTTTCTCAAGGATGTGTCCCACCTGGCTCTGATTAGTGAGTGGCCTTGCATGACTTCGAGCTGATCCTGAAAGGTTTGAAAGGCTTATCCTCTCATTCCTGTTCCAGAAAGTCACAGGTTAGGGCTGCTGGTCGATACAGTGATACAGTCTACACTGTGGAAAAGAGCAACCCAATTACATTGGTTTCACAGGCTCCCCAGGAGTGAGGCTTCCTCGTTGTGCTTTGGAGCTGACCACCAGGATGACCTGGAGAACTGGCCTCAGGGATAAATCTTTGACCTTAAGTAGCCTAGACATTGGCAGAGGTCTTGAAGCAGAGCAGGGCAGGTCCTTCTGGACTGCTCGTGACCTCCTGCTTTAATCAGCTTTAATCACTGTCGCTCTTGATCCTGCAGCTCCAGGGAGTCTGAAATGAATCTTGCAAATGGAGCTAATGGCAAGTCTTGAAAGCCTCTGCTGGTGACATCCTCATGTACTTTCAATGCTCAGATGCTACTTTCACAGTGAAGCCTTCTCTCGCCCTCCCTTCCCCAACTGTTCTGTCTCCCCAGCCAGCGTCTCATGCCTGAAGTCAGCCCTCATTTCTTCTGCTGTGCATTATAGTTGATTCCTTGCCTACTTGTCTGCACCCCAGAGCTGTCAGCGCCACAGCACTCCTTACAATGCTTACTGGTATAGGTGCCCATAGAATGCCTGATGGTTTGAAATAAAAGGAAGGGGCCCTATGGTACTGGGCTTCAGCTTTGCTGATTGCTTTGACCATTCCTGGTTCCACACTAAGTTTAGTCTCTTATCCTTAGTACCTAACCTCGTATGTGAGACTGAGGCAGTCCTTAAATTAAGCAATAAATGAGAATTTAGCAAGGGGAATATGTCATGGCTCCCGACTTTAAAGGCTTATAATGGAGCTAGAGAGAAAACACTACCCACCTGGACCAATGGAAGAACCATGCCGGTTAGTGCAAGAAGTTCGTGGGTTAGGTCAAAGGGACTATCAGAGCCCTTCTGGAGGAGGGGGAATTTGCTTTGGAGCCTTAATGATGGAAAGAATTGAGATGAACCAGTCTGTAATTTTCCAAACAGATACAAGAAAGAACTTGGGGTTTATGTCAGATGATTTGAATTTATCTTCTAACACTGACTTGCAATATGGTCTTGGACAAGCCAACTAACCTCAAGCCTCATACTTTACAATGGGAATTACAAAGAAAGGTCTACTTGGCTTTCCTTATGGAATACTGGTGACATAAAGAATGTTAAATCTTTCACAAATGGTAAAAGCATGTATAAATGCTACTTATTGCTCTTCTTATTAGTAGACTATGAAAACACAAGATCTGCTTCAGTGCTTGCAAAGGCAGTTCACACTTCTGTCTCAGGGCTTTTGGTTGTCTGACTTTCTGTAGAACTCTTTGGCATCTTTCTGATGTGCTCCAATTTTTGAATGAACTTAAGGTATGTACATTTTGCTTTTTTCAGTGCATGCTAGTGCTTTAAAAACTATCTTTTAAAGATAATTCATAATTATCAATACATTTTATATCATTACACAGTACCTCACACTTAAGTTTCAGTTTTTACATACACACACAAATACATATCAAAGCAAAATTTTCACAAAACCAAATACCCTTGTTATTTATAATATATTGATCTTTCCTTTCTTATTCTATCCTATCCTGTCCAACCCTACCCTACCCTACTCTACCCTATCCTACGCTATCCTATCCTATTGTCAAGTTCAATTAAAAAGTTCTGGTTGTAAACTACTAAATTGATTTCACATTTTACTAATAGATATTGCCCCATAGATTCAAAAACTCTCTTCTAGAATACATAAAGCACCATCTCAGAAAACAAGATATGTGGAACAGCAAGCTAGAGAAGATATCTGATGAGAACCAAATTAAATTCAGGCTGTAAAGTTTGTAGTTTAGAGAAGATGAAAGGTTCAAGTCAGTTTCTAAAGTTTTTGTGGAGAAGGTTAGAATGAATTTGGGCCTTCAGATGGTGAACAAAATAAGAACATTAAAAGGAATGGTATTGACAGGGAAGAAGGGCAATTAAAGGCATTAATAGGCTGACTGTGACAAAAAAGAATGTGTGTTTTTGTTTATGGGACAGCAAAAAGTTATAGGCATTGTGGTGACCAGTTTTGGGAAATTTGGTTTATTAGATAGTAGGAAAGATTATAGGGTTTAGTGCCAGACTAAGGCAGGTAAAGTTGATATGAAAATTTGACTTGATGTGGTAGGACACAGGATGCCATTGGTGGTCTCTGAATAGGAGACTGACTTGTTGAAAGCAGTATTTTGGAAGGATGGCAGTGGTAATTAGAATCACTGGTTCTTGAGGTCTGAAGGAAGTGTTTATTTTCCTTTGTTAATGGATACCTGGAATATTTCCCCCTGCAGTCTGATAAGGATGCCTTAGATGAGAATAGAGCAAACTCACTTTTTCCTTCCTTCTTTTCCCTTCTTCTTCCCTTTCACCTCCCCCTCTTTCTTTCTCCCCCTCCTCTTTCTTTCTCCCTTCCCCTCCATTCCTTTCCTCCTTCCTCCTTTTTTTTTCTTCTTCCTCTCACCTCTCCCTTTCTTCCTTCTCCTCCCTCCCTCCTTTCTTCCCTCCCTCTCATTCTTTCATGAAAAGGCTACTGGCATGATTTCTGTGAGAAAGCTTGGTCTTTTGGCATGTTCCCGTTTAAGAGAATCCACATGAAGCAAAGTCTACATAATGCCCTTTTATAAATACACACCAGACCACTTCCCCAGGCCTATTAATATCTTCCTCTAGGAGGATCTCTGGCTGTTAGCTGCCCATCACTCACAAAACCGCAATGCCCATGGTTTCTTTGTAAATCTATAAACAAACAAAAATTGAAATTACGAAAATAATTGGATTTGATTGTGAACTTAATCAGGGGAGCATTTCCAGGGAGAAGTATATGGCATTTCTAACACATGGCTTGGAATAAGAGTTAGGACAAGGAGTAGATTAACCTGGGTAGTCTCTTTCTAAGCAGGCCTATGATAGGCGAAATTTAAAAATGGCCCCAAGATTACTTACTCCTCATGTGCATACCATATTAAATCACCTCTGCTTCATTATGGGTGGGACCTATGAATATGAAAGGATAGCATTCTCATGATTAGATTATGTTTATGGCAGAAGTGAAGATGTTTTATAGATATAATTAAGGTTCCTATCCAGTTATATTTTAGCTACTCAACAGGGATATTATTCTGGGTGGTCTGGTCCTAAAGAGATGTGCCCTTAAAAGAAGTCAAGAGATTTTCTTGCTGATCCTCAAGAAACAAAAACAACAATACTATGAACTACCTATGGAGAGGCCACATGGCAAGTACATGAGGGTGGTCTCTACTAGCTGAGAGTGATCTGTGGCTAATGGCCAATGAAAAAATGGAGACCAAAGTAACCAAAGCCTGCCAACACTAGTGAGCTTGGAAGAGGACCTCAGGCCTCAGATAAGATTGCAACCTGCCCAACACCTTGATTTCAGGCTGGTGAAACCCTGACCAGAAGACTCAATTAACCTGTACCCCGATTTCTGGTATGCAGTAACTGTGAGGCAATAATACATGGGTGTTGTTTAAATCACTGTGTTTGTTGTAATTGGTACATAGCACAGAAAACTTGTATAGGGTCCTAATACAGTATTGGTGTGACAAAAAAAATCCTTGGAATGTAGCAAAATAGGCTTTTCTAAAACTCAGAATTCTTATCAGGGAGATTGTGGTGTAGGGTTAAAAGAAGTACTCTGACCAAATTCTTGGTAAAGGAATGAGACCCCCAAAGATCATACTCAGTAATTACTAGATTTCACTACACTACAGGTGTTTATTTTCTGGGTGGAGTATGCAGGTTTGGGGCCAGAGCTGAATTGTTTCAGAAGGCTGAGAGACAGGGAGCTGCCATCTGAATGATCCCTTTCTACTTTATTCTAACTAGTACATGGTTTCTCTCCTAAATAGTGAATTCTTGTTTGTTTACTTATTTTAAAAGAGCCCTGAATTCTTAGCCACCTGGGTTTATACCAAATCGTTAACCTTCTCAGGGTGCCCAGAATCAATGAATTTGGAGGCTGAGTCTCCTAACTTTGATCTGGCCTTGAAGTCTTGATAAACATCAGTCTCTTCCCTCTTTTCTGAAGTAGGAAGACTCTCTAGTTGCCACCTGGTTTAACAGTGAAGGCTTGATGTCTCTGGCAAGGCTTTAATGTGTGACAAGACAGGGGATAGAGTTAATGTGAGAAGGTCTGTGTTACCACAAGAGAAAGAACGATTGAAGAAAGATCTAAACTTGAGTGACTGGACACACTCACCATTGGTTTCTCCATGTTCAGTTATTGAATCAATGAATTTGGAGGCTGAGTCTTCTAACTTTGTAGACTTGATGTATATCAGAGTTTATTCAAATGGTGTTATTCTAAGGATTGATGGTAGCAAACTGAGCTACAAGGCAAGATGGAGGAACACATAACTGGTAGCTCATAAGTAAAGTAACAAGAAGGGGCTGGTGTTAGCTTAGAGCTCATTTACAACCTCCCTCGATAGGACGTGGCATGACAAATTCAAGCATCAGAGGCTGGGATAACAAGAGACATGGCCAAGGGTTGGAACAGAGTGTCCTGATCCTGATATTCCTGCAAAGTGTAAAAAGAGGGGATTTTCTGATTGTCTCTGCCATGCTGACCTTTAGCGTGTTTGCTTTTCAGTGTGTTTAGGGAAGGCATGTTTGAACTCTGCGGTATGAGCAAGTTCGCTCCTCCTCCTTTTCCTTTTTCCCCTTCTTGCCTGGAATGGTTTGCTGAGTGACAAATAAACACAAGTTGTTTTTACAGGTGTAAAACCAACAGATCAAATGCTGGCTGGCCTGTGCCTGGGCTTGTGAATGGGGACTGTGTTATGTTTGGAGAATACCACCGCATCATTTACACTTGCAAACCCTTTGTAATCTTAATCTCTTTGTTGCTTTTATGTTATACTGCCCCCCCACCCCAAGGTTAAAGAAAGAGATTTAGACCTTAAACACAAATCCAGCCTTCAAGCTCTGGAATTATCTTTGCCTTTAAATGCAGCTGATCAATGCCCATTTCTTTTGAAAATAAAACCCTTTTGAACCTTGAAAGCCTTCCACTGTTGAGCTATGCCTAAGTGCCACATGGGGGAATGGGCAGAAAAGAGCCCATTTTTCCCTTAGTGCTTGCATTAGGGGTCCCAGAGTTCAGTCCAACGCAATCAATTTAATTGGCGCTAGCTCTGGTGACAAATTATGCTGGTTTACACTCCAGTGTAGCAGAGATTCCTCAAACGCAGGGGAAGAAGGGAGATACACTTCTTGGTCTCTACTTAAAGAGGGCAACAGTATTGGAAAAGGAGCACATTTAATTTATCACTGTCAGAGCAGGTGCAAAGTTTAATTCTAACTAAAAGCATTAAACAATTAACCCAGACAGTCAGGCCTTCTGAAAATGCTCAGTAGCAGGGAACACACGGACCAGATTACCAATGGAAACGTCGATGCCTCTCTTTAATTCCGCTGAATATCTTCTTGCACTTTTTTTTTTTAACAAAGAAAAGTCCCAGAAATACAATAACTTCTCAGGTCTTTTGGTTGATTTCTGAATTGAAAGGGCTAGAGAGGACACCACCTTACACTCAAAGATCAACAAATAACTCCCCCTTGAGCCCTAGTTGATTAGCTGTGAAAAGAGAAACAAGTCACTTGCTTTTGAAGCTCCCAGAAGCTCAATGAGCTTCTATTGTCCAGCTTTTTTATGGTAAAGTAAATTGCTAGGCGAAATGTATTTCACTAATTTGAATTGTTCTGCAGTATTCGAATTTTTGGAGGTTATCTCTTATTTGGGGGCAGGGATGGACCAGGAAGAAGAACTAGGGGAAGAAAAGGATTTCAGATAGCATTGAAATCCGATTAGATGTAGAGATGAACTATGCTTCACAGATAATTAATACATTTTACTTTTTGTGGATTTTGAGTTGAGTTGACCAGAGAATCACTGAATTGTAGAATTGCAAGGTCCTTGGAGAACTTTAAGGCTTGACCTGAGGAATTTGATTGTGAAAATGTTCAGGGCCAGAGAGGGTAGATTCAGCTCCGCTTCATGTTGCTGAGGCTTTGCATGCTAGCTCTTCCTACTCAGTGCAGGCAGGCCGAAAAGCTTGGGCTTTGGAGACTGTTGGACCTGCCTTTGGTTTGTGGCTATGCTTCATATTTGGCATTTGGGGCATCTGTAGGCACCGGAAGATGATACGCCCCTCACGGGGTGGTATAATAATGTGCTCAGCCCTGTGGGTAGCACCTACAGCCCTTATGTGTCGGTCTCCTCCCACTCTTCCTCCAGGTATTCAGATTTAATGTAGAACTAAGGGCGAAGCACCTAGTCCAATACACATGTTAGTAGTGTGTTTTAACTCTTTGATTAACCAGGAAAAAATAGTTTAACTTATGATCCCGATGCTCTGGAAGATTAGAAGCATTATCATTTTTTGCATTCGTTTATCAATTCAAACCTGAGTTACTGAGAAAAGAAGGTGAAATTGAGTTTGTTAAAACAACGTGAGGCTAGAAAGGTGATTTGGGCTGAGAGGGACCTTAGAAATGATAGGCCACCCTCTTCACTTTACAGATGAAAAATATGGGCTAAGATTGGACTCAGCTGGTTACCATTGGCCAGCCCCATCTGGTGATCTCAGGGTCCGAGAACTGCTCAGAGTGGGATGGAAGCAGGGGTCTGGATCCCTGTCAGTGCAGCTGCCCCCACCCTGAGCTTGCAGAACCTCCTGGCTGCGTTGAACACACTCTGAAACCACAAGGGCCTGTTGTGAAATTGTCAGCTTACTCTTGGGTAAGCTACCAGATTGAATATTTTAATGCTGATCTAGCATTTTGTGTAAGTTAACTACATACTAAAGTTTAAAACATGAGATTCTCCTGCTTTTATTTTAAATATAATATAGCATTAGAAAAAAATTTAAAGAGACACCAACCAAGCAACCATGCATCATCCCACAGCCCCACATGTCCGGCTCCAGCATCAGACAGAGTACTGAGCAGTTTCATTTGTGTTGCTGACATAGCCCCATGATTGGAAAGGATCAAATATCGGGTCTTAGGCCCACAGTTTGTGCCTCAGTTTCTGTTTTATGGAAGGGTCACTAATGCTTCTTCTCAGCCAGCGTGCCAACTCAAGTGTTTGCATCATTATTGTCTTTGGAAGCATAGGATCTCCCAAAGACGAGCTCTATTCACCTTCTGTAAGGGGAAAGTGTTTATTGAGCGCCTACTGCATGCATAGTTTCATTTACTCCATGTAGCAACTTTGTGAAGTAGATACTATTATCTCTGATTCAGAGGCAAAAACTGGAGAGAGATAATGCCCACAAACACCAGGAAAAGGAGCCAGTATTTGAACCCAGTTCTACCCAGAGCATAAACATACTCTTTGCAATCTACTACTAGTGCTGTTCAATAGTTATGGCTTCATTGGATTTACCTTACCAAAATGTCACATGACCAGAATCTTGGGAATCACAAAGATAGAAACTGCTCATTGGGTATTTGGGGTCATCAGTTGCTGATGTTTTTTCTTTGAGATCTGTGGTCAGTATAGTTTTTTTTTCTTTCCAAGTCCATTTTAGAAAATGATATAACCCATCTTTATTACTCAGAAAATGTTCAAAAGGGACTTCCATGCCCTAATTTCATGTTGCTCCCCAGGAAGGAGAGTTCAGCTGGGACTTTTTCCATGGGTTTTGTCAACTTTTGGAAGCCCAGCAGCCATCTCTTAGTAATACTGGTGTTGTGAGGTTTGGAGGGCTGGAGGCTCAGAGACATCTTTTAGAAAAACAGAACCTGATGTAGCACCTGTGCACTCTACTGAGTTTTAAGAGAGGAGAATAAAATGATGATGTGGGCACTCACGTTTTTCCCCATCAAAGAGAAGATGAAGTGAGGCCTCAATAATACTCCAGTCGAGATCTAGTGCAGACAGACCTTCTAACAGTGGCCGAGAAGTGTGTAATTTAAATTATTAGTTCAACTCCCAAAGCTCTCATTTAGTATATCTGACTGCAAAGTAAGGGATCTTACATGCATATGTCTCATATCCTATTTCTCCATTATTTGCTTTACTCATTCATCTAGATTTAATTGCCATTTCACAGCAGTCTCTGTGAAATCTGGTTAAATTGCCTATTGCTATTATAATTTTGGGAGTCTTATATAACTTAACATTATTAACAAGAGCTGCCCTTCTCTTGTGGTCCTTTTGTTTTGCTCTTCACTGGGCCTCTTTGTCTCTATCCATTCTTGTCCAGGACAGCCTGCTCTGAAGGCCAAGGAGAAGTGTTACACAGTGGTGAGGTAGAGTCTCATGGGTCTTCTACAGACAACCTAGGAAAATGTCTGGGTGTAGTATATAAAAAATGGTTAAGGTCTAGTGTGTCTCAATTTGTGTTTTAATTCAAGGCATTTTAATCTTCATGGAAGAGCAGAAAACAAAATTTTGGAAGGTTGTAGAATAACTTTTTCTCCAAATTAAGAATTATGTGTGAGTGTGTTGTGTGTGTTTTCGTGTGATATGTGTGTGTATGTGCTCAAGTTTCCTCTTTAATGCTCTTATCTTTTAAAACAAAACTAAAAAAAACCCCTGAAAAAAAATACAAATACCAAAATGCATTTCCTTATGGTAGGATAAACATTCAGCTGTGTCATTTGCAAGAACTCAATAACATAAACAAAAATAAACTAAGCAATTTTCATAGCAAGTTTTTGTGTTTAGTATATAGAGTATTTCTGGATTGTCATTAAGCCAGCATTTATGACCACTTTAGAGAAATAAAAATTTTAGTAACAGAAAATTATAACGTTGTCCAGCTCTTGATCCTGGGGCAAGGGAAGAGAGGAGACTACAAATAATGTTAAAATATAGAGATACATTTTCTGAGGCATGTGAGGACAGAGTAGAGAGAAGTGTTCAGTCCAACTTTAAAGAGGGCTGGATTTCTGTGGCTAATGAAGTGGCACTTCAGTTTTGTCTTATACCTTATCCTGGCCAACTCCAAAACAAGAATTTTCTTGTTTATGTCCCTGGGCTAAGGACTAAATCAAGTCAGCCCAAGTATTTACCATCTTAGAAATGAAGTCCATATAATTTATTTCAGGTCTCATTTGGCATGTAATTGCAAAATTTCCCTATAGAAAAGGAAAGAAAAAAAAACCCAACTCTAAAATCTTTTGGTTTAACTATGGGAAAACATTAAGGCAGAATTAAAAGCATACTTTTCTTGATGCCCTGTAGAGGAATGCAGTCTTGGAGTTCCTCTGCCCACTTGCCTTCTACATAGGTTTGATTCCTTCTCAGGATTCTGCCTTGAGTCAACAGTTGTCTAGTGCCAGCTCCAGTTCTGCCCTCTGTCACCCACTCTGACTCTCTTCTGGTCACACACACAGTGTAATGACCTCTCATTCCTGTGACCTCTCCAAAGTCTGGGATTTTATTGTCTTTAGTATTAAACCTTTCTGCTTGCCCATGTCTCTGAATGCCCAGGGCATTCAAATTCCTCATTCACTCCCTTCCAGGTGGCAGTTTTCAAAGTGTGGTCTGAGAGTTGTTCTTTTCTAGTGCTCATGTTTCCAACATGATAAGGTCTGTAATTTTGATTCTGGCAGGAATTAATAATCTCCTTGTTATATTCCTAATTAGTTTTTCATCAAAATCACTGTTAGGGTCTATTCATTTTTTTATTCTATTGAGGCTTTCCTCTCCCTCAGGTGACAAGCCAGAGTTGGTGGCAGAGATATTCCAAGGAGGTTTTAGCTCTATTAAAGGCTCCGTGGGCATATCTTTTCCTCCATTCAATTAAGAATTTCCCCTAAAACTATCCCAGTAGGAACTAGGTGTTTTGACAGAGCTCTCTGAATAACTCAACTTTTCAAGACCACTGTTATGTCCTTCCCATATGGATACACTTTCTGGGTTCTAGGCTTTGGAAAACATCCAATTGACATCAGCTAAATTATAAAACTGTCTTAGGAAGCTACTTTCTTGCACAGTTAGTGATTCCTGTGTAACATCAAAATGATCAAAGTAGTGATAGAAAGAGCATATTTTGGCTTCAACCAAGAGAAATTTGACTCAGGATTTACTTGTCTCTTGTCTCTGATTAGGCAGTAGAATTAGATGCCGTTGGTCCAGTCAAATTTGTAGTGGCATATCCTTGTTGAAATAGTGCAGTCTAATGTTATTAATGCTATTTCTGGTCTTGTCAGTACCAGATTCTTCTCCAAGAACCATTCTTTCTCCCATTGCTCATCGTTTTTATTAACTCCTACATAGCTCAGGACTAGGATCTGGGAAGGAATCGGAATCCCAAGGAAAGACCTCAGTCAGATGGAGAAGTTTGTTCTGTGATCTGTTACTGTGTTTTCTCAACTCTCTGTGAGGCGAGGCTCCTAAGGGACAAAGAGAGCAGTTGTAGGTGTGGAGGTTCATGGAGGCCCTAATTTATATTGATCAGAGCTGGTCAGAGTGAAAATCTGAAAATTCACATGATCTTAATGCTTGGAGTTGGAGCTCGAGAATTTCTGATAGTCTGTGGGAACCGGAGCCCTTCCCCCTTGTAATTATTGGGCAGTAATTCTTTGGGTGGAGGGATCTGCAAACCTTTTCTCTAGCTTCCAGAAAGCTTAACTATTTTGTTAGTGTGCTTGCTCCCTACATTTAGAGTAAATAGTTGCAGCGGGGCTAAAGTTTCTCTCTACCTCTACTCTACCTGCAAGCTTAGCTTAAAATACAGCAGATCCACCAAAGCGGTGTCTAAGTCATCATGGAGAGACATACTGATGGTGCTTGTCACGCCAGTATTTTCCTGGCACGTGTTTGGGAGAGAGTGCTGGCACGAGCACAATTGAGGCTTCCGTGGGGGTGTGCACCCTTGACTTGTTAACACTGATAATCCTCTCCAGTCAACATACTCTAGCTCCCCTCAGTACTGAAGCATTTATTGGGCATCTTCTTTGTCAAGCACTTGGGATATAAGGACGAACAAGACATGGTTGCAGCCATCCAAAATTCCCAGAGTAGAGAAGTACAACACCATGCTGTTAACGGCCTTGCAGGGAAGATGGGAACCTGGCTCCAGGATGCTGCTCCCTCCCTATGGTAGATTGAAGATTAGCTGGTCAGAGATTGATTTTAAGGGACAGAAGTATTCAGAGAAGCTTTCTGGAAAAATGGAGGTGCCCTCACCAGGGCCGTTGTGTGTGGTTGGACAAGTTTGCTCTAGGCAAGGACTCTGGCTGAAGGGGTGTGTCGTACTGAAATCCAGCCGTGGTACTGTTGATATGGGGCTATAGACGGCACTCTTTCTTTTTCCTCACGTTCACATTTTATTTTTAAAATACCTTATTTTAAAATAATTTCAAAACTAGAAAAAATTGCAAGAATAATGCAGAGAACACTTAGACACCTTTTATGCTGATTGATAATTTTTTTAACATTTTGGCTCATTTGTTTTATATCAGTCTTCTATTGTAGTGCTTTCTGAATCATTTGAGAGTAGGTGTCAATACTCTGCCTTAATATTTCAATGTATATTTCTTAAGAACAAAGATATTCCTTTATGTAACCAGAATAAAGTTATCAAATAATAGGAAATTTAACAGCAACGCAATGCTTTTATCTAACCTATAGTTTATATTCTAATTTTGTTAATTATTATCTATAATATCCTTCATAGCATTATTTTTACCTCAAGTACAGAATGCAGTCCAGGCTTAAAAATTACATTTAGTCGTTATGTCTTTTTTTTCTCATTTAATTGGAATAGACCTTTTTATTTTGGTCTTTATTGCATTGAAGAATATGGACCAGTTATTTTATAGATAAATAAAACTCCCTGGGTTTATTTGATATTTCCTCATGATTAGATTCAGGTAACACATTCTTGGCCAGAATTCTGTGTCAATGATATTGTATACTTATCAGAATAACACATCCAGAGAAACATGGTGTCTGTCTTAACCTTTGTTGTTGATGTTAACTTTGATAACCCGATCAAGGTATTGTCTGGTTTCTCTACTGCATAGTTACTCTTTTTACCCTTGTAACTAATAAAAAAACCTGTGGGGAAACACTTTAAGCATATAAAGAACCTCTAACTCATCAAATTTTGACCATCAGATTTAATATCTATCGAAAGGTCTGTTCATTGATGGTTAAGTATGGCAATTTTCCAGTCTACCACTTCCTCCAAATTTATTAGTCAGCATTCTATTGTAGGGAAGAGCCCTCTGTTTTTCCTCATTTGTTTAAAATCAATATGGACTCATGGAGTCATCCTTATTTACAGTGGATTCTAATCTAATTTATTCTGATGCACAAATGATCAGATGTTGACCGTTGGGGAGCTTCTTCAAGCGGCGCCTGTGTTTTCTGGACAGGCCACCATCAGTTTTTAAAGTACTTTTTCGCATTCTGGAGTGAGAAAATGTTCCAGGCTCATCTTGTATTTACTCTATCCCAACCGTGTAATCATTCATTTCTCCACAGAGCTCCCTGATTCCTTTTAGTGAGGAATGGTAGGTTACTAATTTTACTGTCTTATGATTTATCATCTTTGTTTCCTTTTTTTTTTTTTAAAAAAAACAGATTTGTGTATGCTTTATTTCCTTCCCCACTTTTTCATTAAAAAAAAAAATTGCACACAGAACCTTCTTTTTCACTTAATAGTATATGCTAGAAATTTCTCCATATCAGTTCATATAGATCTTTCTTTGTTTGCTTGCTTTTTAAAATATTTGCATAGTACTTCATTGTGTGCATCAACCACAGTTTATTCAACCAATTACACACACAGTTACTACATTTAAAATTTAAAAAATATTTTCTCCCAATTTTTCATTTATCTTTTGCCTTATATATTTTTTTCCTAATTGAGCTGCCTTGTGCTAATTAGTCTGCCAAGAATAAGTGCCTTTATTTTTAATCTTTGAAAGGGTGCTGTACATGCTGATGTGACCTGAGTCTCACAGATGTTGTCTGCAGGAAGAGAAGCTGTGATTCCTGGGAACTGCTTGCTCCTAGTAGGGAGTAGAGGGCCTTAGGACACCTGTTCTTGTCCCAGGGTAGCAGGAGAATTCGGTTGGCTTGCTATCTGATGGTCGTCCCGCCATACCTGAGAGAGAAAGTCTCCAGTTGAGTTGCCCAACCATGTTTGTTTTGGGGTCTACATAATGATTGTTGGAGAAAGATGGGTATAGAAGTGTTGACCTGAAGAGTTGCTAGATCCTATAAAATCTTTATGTATTGCCAGGCATGTAACAAACTCTTAAAATCAGTTACCGTCATCAGCATCATCATCATCATCATCAACACTGTCATTTCCACTTTCATAGACTCCTGCTTGTGTATGTATGCTACCCGCTCCCCTCTACCCCAGCACTCCCGATCCCGCCTCAAGTGTTGTGTGTCTGTGCTGTCACACATGGGATATTACCTGTTCTGTTAAAAACAAATTAATTCTTTCTTCTGTTGCTCTTTCCCTGTCCTTCGCCTTTTCAGTAATCTAGAAGTTGAATATAGACTCAGGTTTGTGGGAAAAAAAATCCCTTTCTATTTGGATAATTTGAAGAATTCACAGCAGCTTAGCCAGGATGTACCGCTTCCTCCCATATCTCACATGATTATGCTAATTCAGAAGAAATGTGTTGATGCACTATTAGAAAGCATGATCTGTTTTTGGCTTCTGGGTAAAGAAGAGAGCAGCAGCCTTTAGTGGCCGTGTCAGTTTTGCCCATATTATTATGTGCAGATGTGCCAGCTGCCAGTAGGCATTTTCTCTCTGATAGCGCTAACCACTTAACCGTGGGTCAGCGAGGTGCAGCTCTCAGCCAATAGATCTAATTGCAATCCTTCTATGTTCCCTGTGATTGCAGGTTTCTCCGGCTCTATAAACAAATAGTAATCAACTAAACCTGTTACCTCTGAGTAGAGATGTCACGATATGAAATATTAACTGTTCAAAATACAGTAATGATGGTTTAAAACCGTATTTGTTTCTTGAAAATAAAGAAAAAAAGATTAAAGAAAGAAGGGAAAATCAGAAGCTCAAGAATTGGAATTCTGAAGGGCCCTCTGGCTCTTTTCCCTTTACATAATGAAAAATTGCATATGTATACGACATGTTTTATGTGGTCAGATAGAGCGTAAATATTGTGTACATCTTTTGCTGGAGTAACAATGCATTAGCAGCATCACAAATAAGCTCTGCCTCAGCATCTACATTTTTATGACATTTTTATGTTAATGCACGTCAAACTTATGTTTTGTGATGTATCTAATCCACTCCAAATTAATCCATTTGTATTCCTATAATCCAATCAGCTCTCTCCTCCCCTACTAAAAAGTTAGATGCAAAGTCCAATGCAGAAATATGGCAGTCAGTCTAGGCCTAGGGAGACTGTGTTTTTAGAGGATGCTTTTCCCCTTTGGCACATGGAGGCAGTGTGGGTTTGGATGGGTGGTTCTGGTAGGGGCAGTGGTGGGGAAAGGAGAGATGGAGGAGCGATCCTATTAGTTGAAGCTACCAATGTTGATAATATAATGTCATAATGTTATGTTGATAATATAATGTATGCTTACTTTTATTATATTATTTTATTCTTTGATGCTATTTGGGTAACTTTTCAATTTATCCCAGTTTATGGTCTCTGCTGTTTCCTGAGTTCCATTTTGCCCATATCAGCTCGCTGAAGATGGCACATCTGTCAGAACATATTTGGATATTTGGTGTCTGCATACCCCCCACTCCCCCCACCACCTTTTTAAAAATTTTTTTTTTTTAAGACTGATCTAGAGATGGAAGAATTGTTCCAGAAACTGTCAAGAGCTGTTTGGTATAGAGGAAGAAACAATAGACTAAGTTTATTAGGACTATTCTATCTTGAGTCCAGATAGAATAGCATTTTGGAAAAAGTCCATGCTTTTTGCTAAACTATCAGTATGCTATCATAGGGTTCAAATCCTCACCCTACCACTTACCAACTCAGGAAAATAACTAATTTGTGTCTGTGTTCTTATCTATTAAATGTGGATAATAACAATTATTTCATAAGGTTGTTGAGAAATATTGCGCTAAGGTGTGTTAAGTAGTGTTTGGCACTCAGGAAGAGCTCAGTCTGTGTTAGTTACTGGCATTGTTAGTCGTGGAGCTATTGTTGTTCAGAACTATGGGAACTCTTGAGGCCAAACTTTAAAATTTTTCAGATGAAGAGAACTCTAAGACTGGGGCCCAGAGGACTAAATAACCTGCTTGTAATCACACGGCTACATGAGGCAGAGCAAGTATAAGAATATAGGTCTCCAGAATTGCAGGCCAGGGTCTTTCTAGTGCATCCGTGGCTGCTTTGCTTGCAGAGAACAAATGTAAGTAATGATGTAAAAAGGTTACATCTTTGTGATTGCCCTAAAGCATGTAGCTCAGTACGGTGCTTATTGATCACCCTTTAGCTTGGTTGATCTCGAGACAAAAGAGCCTGGCCCCCGGCAGCCTTTGGTGATGGACTTCAGGACCAAGGCCAGCTGGTTCGAGCTCCTCCCTCCATGTCTCCATCCTGAACAAGCTCTTCCCCTGAGCACATCTCTCAACTTCCCCATCCCTACTGATGTTCAAGGATGAGTCAGCAGACATCTTCCTGGGGCTCTTTTTCTGGGAGAAGTCCAGGAGCTGCAAGGAAACCAAGGCTAGAATTCACTATCTTTTCTTTCTTTAGAGTGGGGTCTACAAAACTTCAAACATCTGGTCAGAGTTTGGCCAATACAAGGAGGGGAAAGAAAGGGGCCTTAATTGACACTGGGAACAAAAGAGTAGGGATTTTTTTTTTTAATTTTACTTTTTGTTTTAGAATTTTGGCTTCCTATAGAAATGGCTTCCATCTAACTATGATTCTTTGCCCCTGCTCCCTCCTCCTCCTTCATTCACCTTATATCTTTGTGTGTGGAGCTATATATAAGGTTGCCTTTGACTCTGGAAATTGTGAAAGAAAGAAGTTCCTGCAAACTAGGATCACGGAGTGGGACTTTTTCTTGAGCTCTCTGGTATGATGCAGGATTGGAATCTTCTGTCAATTTGGTTTAACTCAAATAGGTCCACGTGGTTAAATTCAGGGGGAGCATTGCAAGGTATATACATGAGAGGAGAGAAATAATGGTGATGGTGGTGGCAGCGGTGATTTGAACGAGCGTGTGTACATAGGTGGAGGCAGGCTCGACAGGATGGAATTGGCTTGAAAATCTGCAGTGGGCTCTTTTCTCCTTTAACAGTGATGCTGGGTAATTAGCAAAATGCGTGCAGGGTTTTATCCATATTCATGCGCCCTTTCCCACAAGCATAAACAATTCAGTCTCTATTATTTCCTTGTGTGTGCAGCTTCCCCCTCTCCCTGCCACCTGCAGAGCCCTGTGCTGCTCTGTCACATTACTCTGGTTCTGGTTGGGAGTAGGGGGGCCTGGCCTGGGTGTGGGCTCGGGTAGAGAACTCCCCAGCGAGCACCGGAGGTGCCTCACCAACACAGGATCTGCAGCAGGTTAGAAATTTAACAAAGTGTGTTTACAGCCATGATTACATGTGATACTTACAGGGCCCTGTGTGGTACATAGGGTTGCATCATTATTCCTATGTGAGAAAGGAGAAAATAAGGCACAAAGATGGGGCTGTTCATCTCTGCTCTTCCAGAGATATCTCCCTGTTCTGCTTTGCCTGGCTTTTTGCCTTGGTTGGCTGACGTCAAAGGACCCCATCGTCCAGTCTCTCTTCTCTTCCGATTCTGACATGAGATTAGAAGGCACCAGGTGGCAGAGGTTAGGATGTATTACTGCTCTAGTGGTGTTGGCAGTGCCCATGTTCCTCTATAGCCACATTGCTGTTGGCGGCTTCTTTTCCACCCCTACACTTTCTACTGTTTTCTAGCAGCCCCTTTGCTTCGTCTTTCCCCATTCAGACTTGTGATGTTAAAGACTTCCTGTCGATGCTAGCCCCTTTACTGTTCCCCGTTGGTTCCCTTATCCTCCTCACATCTTTGTAAAAAGTACTTTTATGTGTTCTTTTCTATTAAACTCTTTGAGTGAGAAGCCGATGCCTGCTGGGACCTGTAGAATGAGTATCTTGCCAGTGACCACACAGCTAGTAGGTAGAGGCCAGCGTTCTTCCTTGCTCACCTGGGTTGTTTTTGTTAGGCTGTGACGTTCTGTCACTGCATTACTGCTGTCCTCTTCTTTGTCCTCTCTCAGTGGGCAGTGAAACCAGCAGCAAGTAAGAGATCTGGATCCTGTTCCATCTTTCCTATTCTTTATGAATAGTGACTTTCTTGGATGGACTTTTCTTTGTAGAAACAGATAGCAAGGCCTGGGGATAGGCAGTGTGAAGGGAATCAGAGAAACTCATATTTTTTTACATGTCTCTTCTGCCATCTGAGGAAGAACCACACTCAAGTGCAATACGAAGAGATGTGGGTGATGTCGTACACTCAGAAGTGGCAGATGACGATCACTCTCATTTCACTTTCGTTCCTAATCTCTTTATGAGCCTGGAGATTTGCTAGCCCCTTTGAATTCAGCATTTGGGAGGTGTGATCATTGTTCTTTCCTCTTTCCTCATACACGACATGAAAGCAAACTGCCTGAACTTTCTACCTCATGATGCAACAGTGTAGGATAGTTCTCTGAAATATTCAATAGACTCAATAGTACCTGGCTTTTCTTTCCCTCACCTGGCACACATGTGGAGATAGGCAAACCATATGATTAGGGGGACTCCCAGTGCAAAGGGCAGAAGCAAACTGCATTATTATGCTGTGTTCTTCCTTTCTTTGAAAGGAAGCTTAATACAGACCTGTGCACCATTTACATTCCAATTTGATAATTTTAACTGCAAGCTTATTATGAACCTGGCACATGACAGGTCCTAGAAGTCCTAGCAGGGATAGTGAAGGAGCATATGGCATAGTGTATGCCTTCAAAAGACTTATACATTTATTAGGGAAATAAGGTCAACCTGGAAAGAAGCCAGGCAGATATGAAAGGTGGTTTATGTGCAAATGCTAAAAGTAAGCACTTGCTGCATATCCTGTCTGGTGGTGACGTAATGAAGATGGTTGGGACCAGCCTCGTGAAAGACCTGTTAGAAGGAGTAGAAGGATTTGGACACTGCTGGTCATTGAATCTGATATGACCAGAGATTTCTCTCCTTGGAGCTTAGAGTTACTTTTCTGGAAAGGTGTACATGTGTCCTGAATTTGGTCTTTACAGCTAAGGTGTGGTTTCCTTTTCATAGTCACACTGTGACCAATCTGTTACAACCCCCTTTGGTTTAGAGATTTTTTTCCTTTCCATCCTATGTGACAAAAAAAAAAAAAAAAAAAAAAAAGTAGATGGTGACAACTTGCTTCTCTGTGGTGGGTGAAGTATTTTCATGGAAAGCCATTTATATCCAGACACTTGGTTATGGCGTTTATTCTTCCTCTAACACCTCAAAGGCAGAGAGTAGCTTGAAAAAAAATCACTAAGAAGCCCTTAACCTTGTAACATACAGTTTTTGCTAAAAATATATATTAATAATATATTATTGAGCGAGCATAGATGAAGAAGGCCAGGGAGGGAGGAAGCAATAAGAGTGTGAGCAAGGTCAGTGCTCTTTGCCCGCAGACTCTACAATCAATAAGATCTGGTCAATAACTGCTTTATTACTGCACTACCACCTGGAGCAAAATCATTTTTAAATTAAGAATATATTTTGCAAAACTGAATTAACAATATTGAATATTTTGCTCTTTGATATGACTAGCCTTCAAAATCAAATTATTAAGTATGGAAAATGCTTACCGGGTAAAGTTTTTCTTTCTTCTTCTCCCTCCTCACTTTCCCAACCGCATTTCCTCTGTCCTTTCCCTCGTGCTCAACCCTACCCCCCACCCCCCACCCCCCACCCCCGCCCTGCATGCCCCTCCCCCACCCTACAGCTTGGGAAGGAAACAACAGCAGATTTTTAAAATCTCCGGCACAAATGTGGATGTAAATTAGTATTGAATCCAGAACATGAAAATTAAGAAAGGAAGATACATTTGCTTGAGTCCAACAAAACTGTACATTTCCTCAGAGAGAAAGGACCAAGTAGAGAAAATTGGGAATTTTCCACTTGGGTAAAACCGATGCCAAAAAATCAACCTTTGGACTTTTATACTCTTTGGCAAGCTATGAGATCTCACCATTTCTCTCCCTACACCCCCCACCCTCGGATACCCTGGCTCCATCCCCTGTTCCGTTCTCTCCTCCTCTCTTCACAGATGGAGGGGACAGAGGAGAGTCTTACATGACTCATGTAGTGCAACTTTAAAGCATCCATAAGGCCAAATTCCCCCCCAAAACTATGAGAAGTATTCTGAGTAACTGTTATGCAAAAGTGAGTTGTGAATGCACATGTAGCCCATGGCTCTGGGATATGTTAAGTGATATTATTAGAATTGATTGTACAGCATCTTTCTTTGTGAAAACATAAGATTTTGGTGCTCACGTTTTCAAAAATTATAATAAGCTCCTCTGATCCCTTTTGTTTTCTTGGGACACATCTCACTGTTTGCCATTAGTGATTATAATCTCCTATAAGTAATTCATAATTTATCAGGTTTATATAAAATAACAAACAACAGAGAGAAGGAAAATTTTCACTGCTTGGTATTGCTCATATCGCAAAACCCATTAATGTTCTTCGTATTTTTCAGTGAAAGGTTAATGTTGTCAGGCCATGCAATAGCGTGTCCATTTCTTAGGTAAGTCCGATGACAGATTTGTACTCTTTGAAAAGGGGCATTTGTTCAAAGTATTGATGAGAAAGAAAGAAAGATAGAGAAAAAAAAGGAAAAGGAAAGAAAAGAAAGGAACATGGGCGGGCAGGAGGGAGACTACTAGTGAAGCAAGGAAGGGAACCCGAATTTATTTAGTGTTTTCTCTGCATTGTGGCTTCCGGAAGGCAGGCGTTATTGTCTCTCTTATATAGGAGCTCAGACGGCTTAAGTAACTTGCCCAGGTCAGGCAGCTGTTAAGTGGCAGAGTTGGAAGTCCCCTTCAAGTGGGTCTGACTCTAAATTCTGTGCTCTTTTTGTCACCCCATGCTTCCTTTCTAATGTAGAACGTTTTGAGCCTATTACCCAGTGGATGATTTTGACCAGACTTAAAATACCTAGGTTACTTAATCACTGATTTTCAACCCTTTACACAGGTCCTGGATCCCTTTGAGAAACTCATAGAGCATGGCCCTTCCCAGGAAATGCATGTACACATAAAATAATTTCAGAGAGTTTCTGGGCCTTCTGTAGCACATGATGGCCTCCAGCTAAGGACTCCCTCTTTAGGAGACTCCAAGGGTTCACTGTTGAGTTCCTCTTTGGCACCAGGCCTTCAGAAAGTCCAGGCCTGAGATAGTAGTAAAAGTAGAGGATGACAAGTCCATAGGATTTGGTATTTGTGCATCACAGTGGTTTGAAGGGCCTTTGAGTGCAAAGCTTTGGCTTATTTTCTACGTCCTAGAAAAGGCCACAGAATATCCAGTGGTAAGAGTCCACCTATTCTTTAATTTGTTTTCCTTGGCTTTTATGCCTTTGAAATATTTTAGGTGAATTTTTTATTTTTATACAATAAACATTGCTGAGTTTATCCAAAGTACCAAAAATGGTGCTATTGCTCTGTGTAAATAGGGAGGAGACCACAGCCTCCTGTTAGTCTGCTGAATATTTTAGTTCATCTTGACTGCATCCCAAGGTTGGATTATTGATCAGGGAGGGCTTGACAAGGAGACAGAGAATCCAAAATTAGGAAGAAGCCCCAGCCTATCTGGTCGTGCCTAACACCTATGTCCTGACCTATACTCTCTCCCAGAACCTGGGTCTTGCCTTCTGGTTCCACTGTGATGATTTGTTTAGTTAAACATAAATATGTGGAGCACTTATGTGCCAGACGTTGCACTTGGTGCTGGAGGACAAAAAAGGAGACCTTGAGGATGTGTTTGTCCTTGAGGAGTTGATATTCTGCTAAGGCAATCAGACCACCACATTCTTCCAAGGAAAAGATTATCAGATGCTCAAGAGAGGCTGATAAAACCTCAGTGCCTTATGAGAGAAACCAACATATTGGAATTTTTTATAGTCAGATGCGTGTTGCTGTCCTCGGGTAGCTTCAGAGCCTCTCAAGAAAACACTTTAGGGTGAGATGCATGAAACTGTTTTTAGGTTCTTTGGATTCATATAGGAAATCTAGTAAAGTAAAGGTAATTTTTTAAATGTATAGAACAAGTGAAAAATTATTGGGGAAGGCATTTAACCCACTGTTTCTAAAGTCATTAGACATTTCCATCTTCAAGCAGTGTGCATTCTCATCAGCAAGGATGATGGAGGATAGTCTTGGCTCAATACAAGAAGATGTTGGATTATAGGGACCTTCTCCATGCCATTTGTTTTTCTAAAAAGGGTTTAAAAATTACTCTGTCTTTTCTATAGTTTAAATAGCACAAAGGTAGACAAGAAATTTGGGCATTGGTACCATGGCTAAATCCATCTCAATGGTTATAGTCTCAAGATAAAAATGAAGTTCTTTTTTTTTTTTTCTATGTAGTTTTACTTTAGTTTTGGAATATCCCCAACTAAAAAGAATTGACATTCTGGTAACTTAGTCACCCAGGCCTTTCCCCTTTCCTTCGGTTTCTGACCCCCAGAAAACCATCACATGGCCAAGCAGCTAACTGAGCTTATAGGGTGCAGAACTAAAGATTTTCTGTATCCACAGGGGAAGGCTGAGTCCTGGGAGGAATTCAAAGATCCATAAGAAGGCGGTGTTGGAAACCACCTGTCATAGAACAGAAATAATTCAGATTAGGGCACAGCTATTGGTTCTTTCTGACATCTATGCAGGTAAATTTGGAGACTGTGGTTAGAGAAGATTTGAGTGCTAGATTCTACAGAACCAATTCTGGGCCCCAGACCAAATCCTACATCACCCACAAAGAGTTTTCTGCCCATCTAAGCACACACATACCTCCATCCTCTGATTTTCACAGAACTTACCACTCATCCTAGCACTTACTCACACGCCAGCCTTTCCTGTTATTTAAGGGTGCCAAGCACATATGTCTTGGCTTCTCAGTCAGCGTATAAGAAGATGCAGGTACAATAACTCTTGTATGTAATCCCTACATTTAGGTGTAAATGATTAGCTGATGCTTTGTTAATGTTTATAGAATTTTGCATTTAACTGAATCAAATTGGCACTATTCATTCTAGTTTCCTCCGAATTTGCCACCATCACATACCCTGATATTTCCCTTTTCATGTGTCCTCTTCAAACTCCTGTTGCTTCACAAGTCCTTCTGGGACTCCAGGAAGGACCCTTGTTCTTAACGGCCATTTATTGGACTCTATTATTTAGATTCTTCTCTTTAGCATTAGCTCCCATTTTTTTCTTTTTTAATTAAAGGAAGCTTGAAGGTACTTAACCTAACTGAGATAACTGCCAATTTGCCAACACCTCAGCCTGTTCAGGGCATTGGGATGGACCATCTTCACATCTGGAATGTCCTAGGTCTAGTGCATTTCCTCCTGACCTTCTGAAGCAGCATAGGTCACAGCGGAGTTGATTTCGGATCGAAGGAAGCAGGCTCACAAATCCCACAGTGACCTGCTTTGATGCTCATCAGTTTGACTTAGCTGCTTTTCTCTCCCTGTGGGGCCCCAGTGTTCTGATGCAAGTCCTGGATTCAGTGAGTGACAGGTGCGACCAACGGCTGCATGAGTTATTTCCTTTGGAAACCACAGCTGTGGCTGAGGCCAACGGATGGCAACGGTGCCACTGGGCTCCCTGGGAGCAATCCGCTTGGCCATCTTCAGCCTCAGGAAGGGCTTTTAAACTTGGTGAAAATAACCTAAGAGGCTAAATTTCTGTGGTAACTGAAAGTGAACTAGAGATGGGAAGTACCCAAGAGGTAGAAGAGTAGGACTTAAGAGCCAAGATTTTGGAATGCGATAGACTGGGTTCACATCCAAACTCTGCTACAGTTTAGATTTGTTCCTTTGGGGTATTTAGAAAAAATCTCTATGAGCCTCAGTTGACTACTAGGTAAAATAGGGACAATGTCTGGCTTTATGTTTATTATAAGGATTGATTGTACAGTGTCTGACACATTTGGTGTTCAATAAATTTTAGCTGTTATTGTCATTACAGAAGGGCAGAAGGTGGGAAGAGATATGCACTTTTTCCAGGAGCCCACAGCTCCTTCAGCTAACAGAGGAGCCTGTTCCCCTGTCCGGACGATGGTAGTTATGATTGTAGCCATATCATCACTTTGTTATAAGAATCAAGTATAAGGCACTTAGAACAGCATCTGGCACGTAGGAAACACCATAGTATTAGCTTTCATTCATTTTGTTATGTTTGTTTTTATTTACTAGGTTCATGGGCATCATCCTAAGATGTTGCCAGAGAATTTTCTTATGTTGATTTGGAACTGGAATTTGATGGGCTACCAAAGCAGAGGAACTGGCAACAGCTATTCTAGTTAGTTTGATATTTGAAATACTTTGTTCTAGAATTAATTCCTCAGATGGAACAAAAAGAGGAAGAACCACAGAACTTTCCACAACAATAGAACTCTGTGCATTTTACCATATGACCCTATTTTTACTTATTGATCTTTGGGAGCTGGAAGTATTCCATCCCTGTCCCCTTAGTTGTACTTTTATCTCATCTTAAGCTGTGGCTCCCAGAGTCATCTACCTGCTATAAGAATGTGTTCTTGAAACAGGGGCGCTTTGAGCCTAAGAATGCTTGCTGGGTTTTCATGGCTTAAGTGGTTTCCTTTTCTGTTGTTTAGCATTCAGATTTCTGTATGGTATGACATTAATCAAGAGACAAGCATGTATTCATAAGAGATGAAAATGTCATAAAACTCCAGCCTGAGAAATGAACACACCTTGGAATGCATGATGGCACCATTTCTGAATAATTAGTAAGTTCATACTATACATGTTCCATGCAGTGTTCCTTTCCTACATGGGCAGGTTTTTGTGTATGTTTATCCTTTTCATGCTCTGCTTCAGTATGGTTTCTGGATTGTATTCCATGTCCCTGAGGCATGCGATCCAAGGGAAGGAGCCAGCGCTGTTTCTCAGCCTGGCATGGAGGGGATGCTTTAGTTTACTTTAAACATTAACCACCCAGTTGTACAGTAATTTGTTTTTGGATTTTAGCATATTGGTGGTTTTCTACTCTCTTTTGGAGAATGTGGACAATTCTTTTTTTTTTTCCCCGACTTATGTGGAGATTCAGAATAACTTTGGTGAGCTAAATAAAGAAGTCATTTTGCTGATAACAGGTACAGGATGGACAACTTTTCAAAAGTCCATCACCCTAAAGAAGTGTGTTAGGAATCCAACCGTGTTGGCAACAAGTCATTCTTTGACTCCTAAGGGTAGATTCTCTGTCTCTAGGGACAAGTCCAAGTCAAAGCCAATATAGAATTTTGTAATGAATTTTTTTGTAATCCATTTCTAAAGTTGGGATGTGAAATATGAAGATACTACCTCTTACAGCCCTCAAGGACTAGAATGAGGCCAGCTCAGAAAGTGTGAGACTGGTTCTAGGTCAGGTAGAGAAAGGTGAATAGCAGGTATTTGGACCCCAATTGTGAAATAAGACAGAGGAATCTTCATTTCATGCACCCCTGGGCCTTATGTGTGGGGCAGAGTGCTTGTATAAATGAGTTTGCAGTCGGGAGGATAAAATTGAGAAAGTCAGCCTTTCTATAAAATTTACTGTAAATGTCCAAGACTGAAGAGTACTTAGTAAAACTTCCCAGCTTCACCCTGAAGCTCACAAAGCAAGGTTTCAGAGCAAACCTCACAAAGGAGAGTTGATCTTGTCTTCTATCCTGCATCTCCCAAGGAGACACCTTGTGATGATCTCCTTACGTCTCATGGTCAGAACTTCCTGCAATATCAACCATACTTTTCTTGCTATATATTCAGTTCATATCCTTCTTAAGCTGCCCTCATTCTTCTCTACTGGATCTCTTTTTCTTCTCTTTTGTAAGGCCAATATTAATTACTTTAGTTCTTTTTCAAGGGGACAATTTCTTCTAAACCTTGTGTCATTTTTTTGAGTCTATACCCACAAAGGTATTTTTGTGGCTAGAAGGACTCTCCTTCTGGGATGGTATTTTTACCCCCGGGTGGATCTGTGCTGTGAATAACCTGAGCCGTTCTGGAACCATCCCCAGACCGGGCAGGTGGCAGCCCCATTTGCTCTTTCCTAAGCGCCAAGGCAGAGAAGCAACTCTGGCTCCTTCTCTCTGGACCGCGTGCCTCCGGAACACGAAACTCAGTCACAGACACCATATTTAAACAGAGCAGGGAGAGGATGAAAATAGATAAAAACCTGTCCATGTGGGCCAGGAAAGCTGCATTTCCAATATGTTGTTAGCAAGACCCTGCGGAGATCCATAGAGCATATAGAGCCCCCGGGGCAGAACCTGGATGCCAAGCAGAATGGCCACCCATGGGATCATTCCTGGATGTTGGTGTGCTGGGCATGTGACAGGGGCACGATCTGGGGCAGGATGAGTAAGACAGGGTCCTTATCTAGATTATGGGGAGATATGGCTTAACTAAAATTATGATGAACAATAAAGAGTCCATAGGATTAAGCACTGGGCTTTATGGGTGAGAGCAGTGATGTTTAAACTTTTTAAGCTAAGGGATTCTTCAAATTTTGGAACTTCGATATGTAAAATAAATGTCAAAGATTAACCAATGTGCTTTTTCGTGTGGTCCTAGAGCTGTAGCTTGGGCTCAAGGCTGAGGACAAACTGTAACCATGGGCTGTCACCATTCCACAGGGTCTCCAGGGAGATGCTGGCTCAGAGCATCAGCCTGACCACTCCACATATCCAATATGAGGGCTAGGAGAGCAAGGACGGCTGTGGGGAGCATAGTGTGCACAGGTCCCCCTCATCATCCCTGAGAACTGGAGAAGATGTCTCTTGATGTGGCTTATGGGTCCCCTAGCTATCCAGGGATGGTCGAGGATAGTAAGAAGTACCACCTTCCAGACACCGCTGCACTGGAGGGATGTGACTGATGTTAGTCAGAAAATAAGGCCTGATAATGTGGTAATAGCACTCAGGATTGCTATTAGGGGGCTACCCCCCTGTCAATGGGGCAGGATGATGCCCTCATCCAACCTCAGAGAGCCCAGAGATGATGAGTTAGAATAACATTTATGAACAAAACAAGGAGGCGACTGTAAAGTATGTCAGCCATACCAGGAGTGGACTACCCTTTCCCCTCTTCATCCGCCCACACTGGAGGCGAAGTCTCCCAGCAAAGGAGAGACGAGGACATGTTTCCAAAGGCCAGGCCAAGCCGTCTCTCTGTTCCATACTACTGCAGTCGAGCTCCAGTCCTGGAGGGTGGGGAGGGAGAGTTTTAAATTAGATGTGAGAATGAAGTTATAAAATGGACAGATACAATCCCAGGCAAGACAGGTGAGAAGGACATTTGGATCAAGATAGAGAAGGCAGTCTTGGGAAGGGAAAGTTCTAGGCCTGGGTAGGAAGGGAGGATGCCAAGAATCACTTTCCTAATGTTTCCAGCTTGGCCTTCAAGTGAATCAACCTCAGTTTGCCCTGATGAAAGTATCTCACAGGGCAGACTGGAGGGCACTACTTACCTCTTGTGGACTGGCAGGGAGACCTGGTCCTCCATCTAATTGTGGTCAGGATTTCAGGCTTATTATTATTATTTTTTTTATTGAGTACAGCTCAATTCCAGTTCAATTCAGTTCAATTCCGATTTTGGATTTAAGTCACATTTCTTGCATACCTATTATGTATTTGGTCCTGCACTAGGTTCATTTATCAAGAATGGAGAAAAGAGAAGAGCATAAGATAAGACACATCTACTCTTAGTGGCATGTTTTTCTTGACATTGCTATCTTCACTCAATTCCCTCTAGCTCAGTCCTACTAAAGACCACCCACATATCCTACTCCTTTAAGAAACCCTTTCGCACCACCAGGCATAGGACTCCAACTCCTTCTTAGCTTCCTAATGATCTCTATCACTCATTTCATCCCCTCAGTACGGTCAAGTTCATCTCATCTCAACAGTCTTATGAAATCAGCTCAAGGATAACGAGTCGTCTTGCCAAGAGTAGATGTGCCATGTCTGCGGTCTGTGAAGGTCTCAGTTTCTTGGCGTGTTCTGCTTGTAGTGCATCCTGGATTGTTTCTGATACCAGAGATCCCATGTATTGTAGCTGTGGCTTTGAGAAGCTTGGGAGATGTTGCCCACATAGGGTAGCTACATCAGCGGCAGCTGGCAATGCCCTAGTTGAAGCCTGGCTCAAAACTCGAGGAGCACGTGTACTATGAGAGAGGAAGTGCAAGTTTCCAGGGTCTTCAGGCCTGGGCCTGGAAAACTGGTTCAGTGTCCCTTTTGCCATATTCTGTGGGTTGCCATGGGCCATCGACCCTGCCAGTTTCAGAGTGTAGGTGATTAAATTTTACATCTCAGTAGGAGGAGTAGCAAAGATTCCTGGCCATCTTTAATCTGTCACACCTTGATGAGAATAAAATCATGTTCAGAAGTCCAGTATGTGGAAAAGAGAAGGTGGGGGACTCAGAGACTACTTTTTGGTTTCTTTTAACCCACACTCTTTTCATAGGTTTTTGGAGTTATAATCTGAATTAGAAAGCTACAGTAACAGCTGTTTGAGAGAATAACAGAGACAAGGCAGTACTATATACTTAATGGTAATTCGTTCCAGATATTGTCCCAGCTCGGAACTTATTCTGTCCCATTAATACAACCTACCCTTTGGGTCCGTGCTGTGGACATTCTGACTGCACATCTCAGCACAGGCTGTGGGGACACCTAAAAACTACCCTGACTGCCTGTCAACCAATCTTCATGTTGGAGAAAGCAATTTTTGGGGACACTCTGGGAGTTTTCCCACCAATTATCTCCATTTAACCATGCCAGGAGGGTTGTGCCACACTTTGCAGCCTGGAGCAGGGGACTTTATCGATAGAGTCCTGCCCTTTTTTGTTTGAGATTCTGAGCAGGTGTTATCTGAGAACAAGCAGGTATTTGTAGAAATGTGGCTGTAAGCCCTGGATACTGACCTACACTTTTGTTGTGGTAACTCATTTTTTCTTGAATGAGGTTGGTTTCTACTTATGAAATGGCTGTGAGGCCACAGTGACCAGTCCGGACACCACCACTTTTTTCAGAGAAATTACTGAGTGCATTTGATACCTTTCTGTCAGAGGTGTAACCATCCTGTCTCCCTCCTATAAGTTTGTCTACAAAGAAGGGCAAACGAATACAATATGCTCATGTCACACTTGTTCCTTAAAGAAGGCTATGTCTGCAGGAAAACAAGGTGCCTTGTTCCAACAACCCTTCTTTTCTCAGGCTGGAAAATAGAATTTAACTTATCCCAGGAAGATACTGGGCATTTTGGAAAATCTTTGGATAATAGGAAATAATTTGAAACAGAGAACCCTGGAATTTAATGGAATTCTGCACTTCACCATCTTTCCATTCTCCTAATTACTGCAGAGGAGTGTGTGTATGAGTGTGAATGCATACTTCTGGACCTCGAGTTAATGGTTCACTCTCTAGGGCTCCCAGGTCCTATAAAGTGTGAGTTCAAGTTAAATTCAGAAATAGGAAGTGTTTATATCTTATGTTAAATCAAGTCCAATATAGACATTGAAGTACATGTGGTTATATAAGCCAACTGACAAAATTATATTTTGGAATAATTTTCTAGAAATGTTCTACTGATGGTAATGCTATCATAAAATTATAAAGTTCAGCATCAATCTGGTCCTGCAGGCTCTTTGCAACTACTAGAAATAAGGCCATTAATTCAGAAGCTACTGCAACTGTCAGTAGAAGATCATGCCCAATCAAGTGCCAAGTTTATTTTAGGATTTAACACTGGGCTTTATCTACTCAGGCCACATGACCCTGTACCTCATTCAGAGTGTCAGGATCTACAGAGGAATTTTCCAACTTGATAACACCTGTGATGGTTAAAAAATATGGAAATACTCAGGAGTCAGGAAAGCAATGAAATTATGGAGGTAGGAAGGACTGGGCTGTTCTGTGAGCACATTACATGGTTTGGGTGTTTCTACTGAAGTGTCTGTCATTCTCCTTATAGTATTCTCCAAAGCACAAAGATGGGTGCCACTTATATTTTGCTCAGTGGCAGATATAAAAGTATTTTAAAAGGATTTCTTCATTTATACAAGAGGTAACATAGTTTATTGACATGATTTCTTTGGGAGTTTTTGGGTTACTCTAGCTCCTTATGTATCTAGTGTTGATAGAGGGGTGATATACCCTTCACCAGTGTTTCTGGCATCCTCCCCAATGTTTCACCTGCCTAAAATTATAGAAAAACGCTTCCTAATTTCTCTTCCCCAAAGGCAACAGTGTACAGGGTGCAACCCATTGCGTGGCAATGATATGGGGGGAAGGAAAGCCACATTTATTAGAATGCACTGGGGGTTTCAGTAGAGCACAGTGCTGAACAGAGAGCATCCCCCCCCCCCTTAGCAATTACTTGAAGCAGAATGAGCTTCTTTGAAATATAAGTGGTCCTATAAAAACACAAGCAGATTCTGCAATATCTATTTAGGGTATCCGGGAATGCCACGCAATAGGAACTTGAGCGCACCTGATGGTAACCATATGGCAGGTTCCAAAGACTGACAATAGGTAGAGGCTGCAGTAATTAATGAAAATGAGAAGCCACTTGTAGCCCCCACAATGAGAGGATGGAGAAGAAGCCAGTTTATTCACAAAGGCTGGGATGTGCCCAGAGTGTGTTCCTAGACCAGGACTGGCTGGGCACATGTCTCTGTGTGTTCATAGGTGTGACAGAAATGACATAGTGCGAAAGAGGTCTTGGTTCTGGCCAGAGAACTACCATTATTCCTGGGGCTATGGTATGCAGGTCACCCAGGCTGATCATGCATCAGCAAACCCCTGTACCTTGTTGGCATTTTAGTTACTTGACCTGGTGGGAGTAAAAGACCTCATTGTTTGAAGACGAGGATTTGGTGGGTGTAATTTTTCCATTTTTAGATTTCAGGGCATGGTGCCTCTGTTTATTCTCTTGGAAGTGACTGTGCTCCCTGTCTTGAGGTGTGCTTTGGGTCAGAGCATACCAAGGTTTGGCTAGCCTCTGGCAAAGGAGGGAGGCAATGCCTCCTTGTTTTGTTACTTCTTTCTTGGATGTGGACTGGAGTGGAGGATGGGAGCGGGCTAGGCAGAAATGGGCCACAGAGAGATTCCAGAGAGACTGATTGATCTTGTCAAAAAGAATAAAAGTATCCAGTCCCCGGCACCCCCCTTCAGCACATGGGCATGTGGGACTGAGGCGGTCACTGTGAAGTCTTGCGGTTAGGCGTTCCAAAAAGAAGTTTCTTCATGATTCCTGATTGCTTAGGACAGATATAAGCAATACCAGCTGGAGCCCAGCAAGCCTGTCTCCAGCTTTATTGTTTCTGATTTATCGGTGGTATGTCTGCCTAAAAGAACTGATCTATCTACCCTTTATTACTAGCCCGTTCCATAGCCAGATAGGAAAGTCAAACATTAACAAGTGGATTTGCTTTCAGTGAGAGAGAGAGAGAGAGAGAGAGAGAGAGAGAGAGAGAGAGAGAGAGAGAGAGAGAGTGAGAGTATGTGTGTGTGTGTGTGTGTGTGTGTGTGTGTGTGTTTAGCAAGATAATAGTGTCTTGCTCAGGGGCAAGAGACTCAGATTTCTACTTGAAGATTCCCATTCTTTTGTCTCCCATCTTGAATTTTCCCTAATTTATTTGAAGCTGCCACTTTTGCTAGAATCAGAGAAGATTCATAAGGTTGTTTTGTAAGAGTACTTGGTAAGTGGTAGAAACTCATTTGGAGCCAGGCTGGAGGAACCAGGCGCTGTGCATTGCAGAGACATTTCAAGTCATCCCTGGTGGACAGTTGACAGTGCTCATTGTTAAAAGGCTCTGTGGCAGTGGTTTGGGGAGCCCCCGCCATTACCCTGCCTTGGCAAGGTGAGTTTACAAATGATGTGCCCTGCTTGCCCTGCCCAGAGTTTTCTGGCTTAAAAGTGAATCATCAGAACCCTCAAGATGTGCAAAGGTAAATGTTTATTACCTAATGGAAATTGAACATTGAGGCTAACTGTTCATGGACTGACAAAAGTAGACAGACTGCTTTGACTTAGGGGCTGAGCGAGAAACTTCTGGAACTCTTCCACATGGGAAAGGGGCAAGTGGTAATAGGAGTTGAGTGACTCATGACTCCCCAATTTGGAGTTTGGCCCATTCATTCACTTCTTGGAGAAAGCAAATGATGTCCTGCAAAAATGACAATGCTCACTGGAGAACTTCTTTGCATTGGAGTTTGTTTTCTGTGGCTTCTGAGGAATCTTTTCATTTGGGTAGTTATTCCCTTCTGCATTTCCTTGATTACAGGTTATAATGAGTGGGGGAAAGGGAATATGGGAAGGTGAATGCCCAGCTGAACAGCAACCACTGATGGAAATTTAGCCTTGTCAAGTGTGAGTTCTGGGTGTGGAGATACACGAGACTGGGTGGCCCACCCCTCCTTGGTTGGAGGTGAAGAACTCGATTCTGTCTTTATTTAGGGTCCAAGTGGACACTGGAGCACCAGAGCACTTCCGCCAACAGACTCTTCTCTGTCACGTTTAATGAGCAGTTTCTGTTGTCTCATGCGTGAAAAACATCAAGGAAAGTTTTAATAGTTTTATGCAATCCCTAAAACCTGGTCCATGGCCAATACACATTAGCTTTCTAAATCTTTAACAATATTTTCCCCTGTGAGAATTAGAGCAAATTTTTATAGCATTCTCAAGTGCATGTGTTCTTTTTAAAAAAAATAAAATCAAACATTAAAAAAAGGCCAAGACTAGTGCTATTTTATTACCTTTTTAGATTATTTCAAGATCGTATTGGAGAGAAATATGTATCCCAGTTTGGCTCATCAGAAATGGGTATACGAGAATGATGACGTCTTTAAAATATTTAAACTATGGATTCTTTCTCCCCCAAAGGTACAGGGATGCTGCATTCAGCACCTTTCTTGGAGTGAGAATTGAACATTTGCTTTTATCAGACACGGGCATGGTAATGAAGCTATTCTGATAGAAATAGCATTATTGCTATTTGTTTCTGTTGGCTCTCAACTAATTTTTGAACCAAGGTTCTATCTTTTTTCTGCTAAAGGAAAACAGGCAGAATATGCAAAATAAGATGTTCTTAACCTTTGAAACTAATGACAAATGCAGACTGGTTTTGCCTGAGGAGCCGTTTTGGAGGACCTGGCCTCTGCCTGCACTGATTCCCCACCACACCAGACAGTATGGCGGGCTGTCCCTTTCTCCTTACACTCCTTCCCTAAAAGCCATAATGTTCATAAAATAAAATTTAAAATTACACAAAACACACACACACACACACACACACACACACACACACACAAAGTCATAATGTTCAATTCAAAGGAGGGCATTGCCTTCCAAAGTTAGCATTCATCTCCCGTTTGGAGGAGTCTTACCTATCCTTTCCTAGTGCGGTGTCATGAGGAGTGTCCTGCACCGAGATTGAAGAGACCTGGCTTTGGTTCTGGTTCTTCTCCTAGCTGTGTAACCTTGAACTATTCTGGACTTCAGTTTCTGCGTGGAACAAAGGGTTTGGCCTACGTGGCCTCTAAGATTCCTTCTAGTTATAATATTCTGTACCAATTGTCTTCCTATTCTTTACATTTTAAAATAAACTTTTAATTTTAGAATAGTTTTAGATTTACAAAAAAGTTGCAAAGACACACAGGGTGTCTGTGTGTGTCCATCTTCCCTTTTCAACTATGTTTTACATGACTGTGGTGCATTTGTCTTAGCTAAGGAACAGCATTGATACATTACTATTTACTAAAATAATTTATTTAGATTTCACTAGTCTTATGATGTTCTTATGTTTTCAGAATCTTATCCAGGATACTATTTAGTTGTCTTGTTTTCTTAGCTTCTGGTGTGTGGCAGTTTCTCAGATTTTTCTTGTTCTCCTGACTTTGACGATTTTGAGGAGTACTTGTCAGGCATTCTGTAGAATGTCTCAATTTGGGTTTGTCTGATGTTTTCCTCATGGTTAGACTAGGATTTGGGGGAGGAAGATTACAGCACCAAAGTGCCGTTCTCATCACATATCAGCGGCACATGCATCAACTGATAATGCTAACCTTGATCGCCTGGCCAAGGTAGGGTTTGCCAGATTTCTCCACTGTAAAGTTCCCCCACTCCCCTTTTATACTGTACTCTGTGGGGAGCAAGTCACTAAGTGTAGCCCTACACAAAGTGGGATGTGGGGAGGAGGATTAAGGCTCTGCCTTCTGATGGGAGAGTGTCTACATAAATTATTTGGGATCCTTCCGTAAGGGAGATTTAGCTCTTCTCCCATATATCTGCTCATCATTTATTTATATTAGTGTGGGCTGGTGGACATATATTTTATTTTATTTTTCCTATTTTGTCGAGATATAATTGACTTATGTTGTACTTACATATTTTAAATTTTGGATTATAATACACATACCGTTATTTATTTTGTTTCGCGGATTGTTACAGTTTCGATCATTAGGAACTCTTTCAAGTTGGCTTCTGTGTCCCTTTTGCATGTCCCCATCATTTCGCTCTGCGAGAACTTCCTTACTTTCTGACACTACATAATGCTTTCGGCTCATATGGTGTTTTCCCTGTCTAGCCCTAGAATTGACCATTTCTCCAAGGAGCCCTGGTTCCTTTTATTGGAGAATGGTGTTAGAAACCTTTGATTTTTAGGATTTAGGTGATGGGTGTGACTTTCCTTTTTCCTAAATATACCTTTTAAGTATATAATTTTGTCCTTTTGGACATAAAAAGAAGTATATGATGTCCTTCCCTCAAGGTTAATATTAGGTCAACATCATGAAAAAGAGTACATAATCAAGTGTTAGAGTGAGTATTATTTTGGTTTAAATCAAAAGCAACCGTAGCTTCTCATAGCTCATATAATTTTAAAGACTTGCATTCTTTTTCTATTTCCTTGTTGTTTACATCCAGTTAGTATATGCTGGAATTGGGAGATGTTTTAATATTTATAAGGATATTTTTACAGTCTGAATAAATGCTGTCCACTTCACAGTTGGATCCCTGATCCATGCAAACTCCTGTTTCCTACAGAAAAGTGTCAAGACTTAGAAGACTGGGGAAGGCTTCCTGGAGGAGGTGCCTTTTGACTAAGTACTTGAAAAACAGAAATAGTTTGGGGCAAAGGAGAGGTTCTTGTATATCTTTTTGGGAGAGAGAGTAGAAAGGAACTGTCTCAGAGATGGGGTCCTAAAGGATTTATTGAATGTCATTATTCTTAGAAGTCTATCAACCTTAAACCTATGATGGATTTCCCAAATATTACAAAGATATACTCCCTTAATCCAGTCCCTCCAAATGTTGACATTTAGTTGAAACCTTCTTAATATTTTTTTGTATGGAGAGGGAGTCAGTTGAGCTCATACCACTAAAGTCATAATTATTAAATGTCTGCCGATCACTTCAACAGTAGACGCTGGGACAGTGGCAGCCTTTGTGCCCATGGTGGTAGCTACGTGCTTGGGCTCCCCCGTGTTTTTTGCTGGTACTTTGTGACTATTGGTGTTCTTTTATGTAGCACTTTGGAAAGTCTGTAGAAAGGGATTTAGAGATGTTCTTAAATTTTCCGCTGGAACAGAGTAGCCAGAATGAATAGGGCCAGCACTGGCAGATACTCTGATGGGTGGAGTCTTATAAAAGTGATCATTAGCTTGGGTCACCTGGGTCATCACCACATAAATGACCTCCATCCAAACTCTTGGGTCAAGTATGCTTCCTACAGTCCCAGATCTGTATATCTTTAAATGTTAGATCATGTCCCCCTTCCTCCCCCCGCCCCCAATAAATATGACTAGAATTCACCTTTTTAAAAGAAGTTAAGTCCTGCTAGATCAGATGGTTTTCTTTATTAAGTAGTTTAATATGAATTGATACATTGATGGCAAATAGGGCTTGGGACAGAAAAAAAATCTTTTCATACAGTAGAGCAGAAAATACAGGAAATAGAAATTTCTTATACATATTAGCTTTATTGCAGCATTAAAAGAAAGTTTTTAGCTGTGGAAGGTAGAAGCTTTGTTCTTGATGATTTTACAATAGCACTTAATTATGTTCATGTTACTGTGTGTAAACTTTGAGTCAACATCATCCCAAGATATAAATGATGTTTAGAAAAAGCTAATATGAAAGAGTTGCTTCTAGAAAGTCACACAAAACTACTGTGAAGAGGCTGAAGTCCAGTGATTGATGCTAGTAAAATGAACTTTGACTTCAGTTACAAGGACAGATGGGTGGATATAAAAAATTGTCTTTTTCCCCTCTGGTTATACTGAAATCATGTATTTGGACAGTAGAGTGATTTTTTTTCCCCTGCCACTATTGTTGCCACATTCTCATGGAGGACCCCTTCTAATGCTTCAGTCTCACAGCTCATGACACCTCTTTCTCCAACAACCTCCACCTGAACTTCACTTTAGCAGCTGCTCCCATAGCAACTACTAGACCTTGTCATCAACTGGAGTTGCTCCATTTTTGAAATTCTGAACTCTGAAATTCTCCTTTCTGACCACAACCTCTGATCCTTCTATCAGTCCCCACTCTTTCATGCCCTTGAAATATGTTCTTTGGTCTCATTGGGGCTCTTGGTCTTTTGACCTTTCCTTATGTTAGCAGTTATCACTCCCTTCGACTCCATTCCTGTTCCTACCTTGTTTGTGCAACCATTTCAACTATACTCTCACAAGCAAGTTCAGTTCACGCACTCCTTTGACTTCCAGTTTTATCTGTCTTTCTAATCTCTGGCTAATAATTTTTCTCTCTTTCCTTCTTCCTCTCCTCTCTCCTCTCTCTCAAGCTCCCTCCCTCCCTCACTACTGCCCCTTCTCTCCGTCTCCATTTTTTTTTTTTTTGTCTTGGGCTCCATGGAGAAAATTTCATAACCAGGATGATCTACCTCATTAAAAATCTATGATTTCCATCTAGATGACAAGGTGTTTAGTAATCCTAGATTCAGGACTGGGATGGGGCAGGTGAGGTGCCTAGAATGCAAAATTTGGAGCCAGCCCTGCATTCGCTGGACCCTGAGAATGAGATCCTCCTTAAATTGTGTCCTCAGTGCCCCACTGGCCTCACTTTAGTCCCGACACTGACATTCACCTATCTCTAGATACCTCTTTCATGTGCCACTAGGCACAGCCGTTCCAGCCTTTATCACTGTCCTCAATCTGCCTGTTCACCCACACATAGAAGATGACGTCCTATTTCAATGAAAAAAATACTGGTAGCCAGATTTGAATTTCCTTAGCTGACTTCTATCTTGCCACCACACATACCTAATTATTCAGCTACTTTCTTTCATCGCCTTAGGAGATAGATGTTCCACACTCTTCTACCTTTGTTTTTGGTCATATAACTTCACTAACTCTCTAGAATTCTCATCTAGTAATTATTCTTTTTCTCTCTTGCATTGACTCCTTGTAAATATTGAGTCTCTTTTTAACTAAAATTACATCTTTTCTCAACCACGCCTTTCTTTGGAGCTAGTTCTAATCTCCAGTGTGTGTGAAGAATGGTGTACACTCTCCCTCATCCTCAATTTGCTACCTAAGCATTACCATCTGATTTTTTTCTCTGACCTCTGTTGCTGTCACTGTACTGTGTTCTCTCTTAGAGTTCCTGGTGATCTCCCAATGGTTACGTTCATTGGTTCTTCTAAGTTTTCACCTTCTTCAGCCTCTCTGTAGCATTGTTACTTTGGCTTTCCTCTTCTTGGTGTCTGAAGCATTCATTCCATTCTGGCTGTCCACTCACCTCATTGGTGACTCTTCTTCAGTTCTATTTTCTGGCATCTCTCGCTTGTCTTATCCTTATATGCAGCTCATTCTCAAGTTTCTTATTGGGTCTTCTTTTCATCTTGTACCACTCTCTTCCCTTGAGTGACTACCTACTCCTGTGGCATCAGCTCCCACCTATATATTCCCTGGTAAAACCTATATCATTATTTCTAGCTGGTATTTCCCCATCGAACTTCTGATACAGTTTTTCAGGCTCAATACTTCCCCCAAAAATGAACTTTTCCCCTTAACGCATTTTCTTTTTGTGCTTTCTCTTCTTCACTAAGGCACAGTTATTCACCTAGCTAGCCAAATTAGAAATCTTGAAATAATTTTTGAATTTTTCCTTTTCATTCTCTTTATATAGTCATTTGCATCAGTCATCAAAATGTTCTTTCAAATTGACCCGCTTTATACCTCGTTGACAACTTAGTTCAATCCATTATTATTGCTTGACTGAACAAATTCAGTAAGCCCTAACTAGTCACTTGGGCTTGCCTGTAGTCTCTTCCCTTTATAGCTTTCTAAAATACCAGGTTTGGTATTGTCATTCCCCTGATCAAAACCTTTGGTGACTTCCCATTAACTCTGTGAAACTCAGATTCAAATTCCTTGTGTGGTATTTAACATCTCTCACAACCCACGTCTCCAGGCTCCTTTCCTGTTCCCCTAACCATATACTCTCTCTGGGACTCCAGCCACTGCTTACTAACTGCTTTTTCAACATGTTTTTTTCATGCCCTAAAATGTCTCTCCAGCCTTCAAGATCTGGCTCAAATGTCACCTCTCTCAAGAGGCTTCCTTTGTGTCCCTCTTTCTCTCCCCTGTCTTATAAGAGCTTTACCTAATCTTCTTTTAAAGGATGTATTTATTGTGTTGGAGATAGTGATATATATCTCAGTCTATTCCACTAGGCTATGAACGTTTTTAAACAATAAATTTATTTATTTATTTTAATTAGTTTCAAGTATACAGTGCATTGGTTAGACATTTCTATAGTTTATATAACGATCCCCCTAATTGCTCCTTCTCTGTTCTGGTCTTCTGCCTAGCCAATACGTTAATGCTGACTGCATCCCTCTGCCGTGCTCCCCATCTCCGTGACCATCTATCAGCTACTAATTTGTATTTCTTTAACCCTTCACCCCATTTTCCCAACTCTCTAATCCCCCCTGATTTCAGGAATCAACCTTAGTCATGTTCTTAGTCATGGTCCTAATGTGGAACTTGCACATAATAGGTATTTTAACACGTTTCTTGAAAAAAAATAATTGTCCCTACTCTGAAGCTAACTTAATGTTTAGGTGACTTTGGGCAGTTACTTCCCTTGCTTGGCCTCAGTTTTCTTCTCTGTAAGAGAAAGGAAATGGACTAGAGGGTCTTAAAGTTCACTGAATTTCTCTGATTCTGTGCTGGCATTTGTTGGATCTTGGAGCTGCCTGAGAGGCCACCAGGGCACATGTGGATGTAGCACTGCAGAAAAGCAGCTTGTGAGGAAAGTAAGGAAGAGGTAAGTCAAGTACAAAAGATAAAATGAGAAAAGCATTAAGGAAGAATGAATAAGATAGGAAATGTGTTCCTGCTGAATCTCACACTTTCGAAATCTTGTAATTCATTAGTAAATGTTTCTAATTTATTTGCTATGTGTAGGCCGTAGTCTGGCTTACTGTGGGAAATCATAGTGCAAGTTTAAGACATGATTGCTGGCTTCAAAGAGCTTGCACTCAAATTTGTAAGAACTATAGATATGTAAGGATATGATTACAAGGATGTTTGAATTATTGATGTTATCTAAAATGAGAAGAAACTCACTCTTTTGGAGATAGACGGATAGCCTCTTGCTTGGCCTGGACAGCCAGTAGCACAGTTTTTTGAGTGTGAATTACAAAATAGTGCCCGTATTCCTCTGTATAATGGAACGTGGACTAGATTTCCTATCTCCATAGTCCACTAGCCTCTGGGCAAAACCTGCACAACTCTGTGTTGAGGTTCTGCTTCTAGTTTCCTTTCCCAGCTAGGGTTTTAGGGAGGATGTAATGAGGGTACCATAATGCCAGACACTCTGTGAGGATCATTGGTTAGGGGGCCAGCTTCCATGATACTAGTTCATTTGTAGTAGGACTGGCCAGACGTTGTGTGAGGGTTACTGGGAGTTTGGTTCGGTTTTTTGAAACAAGTGAAATTGGTTTCCTCCTGCCTAAAGTAAAATTATAGGACTTGTTGATTTCAACATTCTTATGCCAAAGGGGATGATGCTTGTAATGGAACCCCCTCCTGACTATCCCTTCCCCTAATACATCTGCTCTGCCCGACTTGCCTCAGCCTGTTTAGGACCCTACTACTGCTGCTGTGGTAGTGAGATGTGCCCAGAAAAGTTCCAGAGGCTGAGCTATGCCTTTTGCTCTGCTGGACACCGTGATAGGCATAGGGCCGGCCATGGGAGGGGCCGCTAAGTGATCAGTGACTGGAGAGGACTTGGCGCTGTGTCCTGCTGTGGATTCTGGCAGGTAGGAGGAAGCCCGTGCGTGACATGAAGGGCCTTCTAGTGGACTCAGTGACCTTCCTGGGCTGCCAGGCCTCTGTTCCTTCCTCCTCCATCGCTCATTTCTCTCTTTCCTCTTGACTTCATTCCCTGGTGGGCTGGTTGGGAATCAGCAGAGGGAAAAAGTAATTGAAGTGCTTAAGAGGAATTGTTTGGGGGAGGAGGAGGTAGGGTCAAAAGGAGAACAATTAAGAAGCGATGTGATACAACTGTGCGGAGAAGAATTTAGTATGAATATAATGATCAATTTCCTAATAATTAGGTCTCTTAGACGGCAGAATAGTTCCCCAAGAGGCAATGGTGAGAACCCCATTGCTTGGTCATTTCTAATTAGACTGGAGGAGCACTCACAGAAATGCTGCAAAGAAAATCCCCCATGCTGCGGGGATGGGCACGTGACCCGGGGGGCCCCGCCATCTCTCATTTCTGTGATTCATTGATGAGCACATAATTCACCGATTAGTTAGGCAGCCAAACTTTAAGGGGTTTATTGGTTTCTCACCTCACCTCTGGCCCTTTTAAATTGACCAGATCTATTATCTTCAAAGGGAAAATTCAGGGCAGGCAGTGACCTAGGCCAGGGCAAATGCCGCCTCATTTCTACCAGATAGGTTTAAACAGAAAACCCGGCACCATCCTTCATCTGCTCTGCAGTGGGTGTGGACAGTCTGAGATTTTACCCAGTGATGTTTCCCTCTCCTTGAGAGCCTGAGGGTACTTAGGAGTTTCATTTGGAGAAGGGATTCTTAACCAGCATCCTTTTGGTAATCAGGTGCCTTACCAAGAGCCAATTCAGGGTGCTGGTTTAAAGCTCCAGCTCTGAGGCCAGCCTGCTCAGGGCTGGTGCTTGCTTTGAGATGTGACATTGGGCCAGTTACTAAGCTTTCCAGGCCTATTTCCCCATCTCTAATATGGTGCCAATGAAAATAGCTGCTTCATTCGGTTGTCGTGAGGATTAAACACGTTAATACTGGGAAACATAGGACTATGCCTATCAAGTACTTTGGAACAGTGCTATCTTGGTGGTTGGTGGCTGTTATTATTACTAAATTATAATCACTGTTGAGGAATATGCCCTCTTTTAGAACCCCTGAATTTGTTAGCACTCTATTTATCATGTGCTGATAGAAGTGGCTTGACTGTTCTTCTGGGTATCATCATACATTTGAACATTTGCTTAGCGAGCATTTATTGAATCTCTACTGGGTACAAGGGGAGAGACAGTCCCTGCCCTTAAAGGGTGAATGATGCCGTGTTTGTGTGTGTGTGTGTGTGTGTGTGTGTGTGTATGTTTGGGATAGAAAAGAGCAAGATCAAAGATAACTATCCTAAAAAGTTGTTGAGTGCCTGAAGAGATGCTCTCCTATGGGAATACCAAGGACATGCAGTGAGCTCATCTGATTGGGGTATAGCTGGTAGTTCCAGGGAAAGTGTCATGTGGGAGGTGGCTTGAGGATTGGCAGAGGGCACTTCTGGTGATATGGATCTAAGCACTTGACTAGAGCCTGAGGTTCACAGAGGAGAGGCCAGACAGATCTACATGATGGTATTGCAGAGGGCATCAAATGCCAGACAGAGAAATTCTGTTTCCTTTGGTGGGCAGTAGGGATCAAGGGAAGATTTTCTGAGAACCAGGAACAAAGTTGTCCCTTCCACAGCCCCACCCACCAGGGTATGGAGAAGTCTGAGCCTGGGGGCAGGAAAGTCTGGGCAGAAGGCACAGTGCCCTCCATAGCACTCCATGCGTAACCGGGTCCCAGGGCTTTGCTGATTTGAGTCCAATCCTAGCACCTTCTCTGGGGTTCTCAACCTGCCCGGTGGTAGGAACCTGGCTAGAGTGCACATGGCCATCTTTGGGACAGCCCAGCATTCATTAGAATGTACCATTTTGTCTCCTTCTAGCTCTGTAGAGTGTGATCTGAGAACTCTGGCAGGGCTTTGTGGAAATGTTACAGGCAGACCCCATCTCTTCAGCCTCTCCCATTTAAAGCAACAGAAACTGTTTTCTGTCAGAATCTGACCCAAATGCTGTTATTTGGGGGGACAAGTGGGCATTTGCTTTGTGTCCAGTGGAAGATAAAGAGCCCTTTTATTTTCATGGAAAAAAAAAAAAGAGTTGGCTGAAGTGATTTACCATTAGAAGGGAGGAAGGAAGGGGAAACATTTATTGGACACCTGTTATGTCCCGCAGATACCTTGCCAGGCACATGAGCTTTCACTTTCTCATTTGCCTCGTCATAACTCTGCAAAGTAAGAATCCTACCCATGTTAAAGATGAGAAACTGAGGCTTGTGTAAATGAACAAACTTTTCTGACTCCAAAGCCCATGTTTCCCTGCTCCACCATGGTTTCTCAGCAGGTAGCTGTGTATCAGAAGAAAATGCTCAGCCTTTAGAGAAGGAAGCCCCAGCTTGAGGCTGGCACCTTTTCTCCTCCACTCTGTTCTGTCTACTGTGATGCTAATGAAGGTAGCAGAAAATGTTGCAGAAGGGAGAACCTCATTCCCAGGTGTGGGCCCAGGCAGTACTTGACTTTTCTTAGGGGCACGGTCACCTTCACAGTGACCTTCCCCCTCTCCACTTAGAAAACCTGCTTCTTTCATTAGTTTCCCACTGCCTGTGGTCTATAGCGTGTGTGTGCGTGTGCACGTGCGTGTGCGTGTGCACGTGCGTGTGCGTGTGTGTTGGGGGCAGGGCACTGAATCACCGCCTGCTGACCTCGGCACTACCTTTCCAGCAAAACCTGCGCCTCCACCTTGCAGCCCACAGATTGCAGCAGAGAGCCCAGTGGTGCCTCTCTCTGCTCCCTAGGTTGGGAATGTATCTGTCGAATGTGAAAGACTCAACTCTAAAATGCCCTCAGATAGACAGACCTGTGCCATTGCCACCCTCAGTGACACCGAGGAGGAATTCTAGAAACCTTTGAAGAGCCAAGAGGCTGTTTGTCCCCACTGTGACATGTGCTTTTTAAATACTTTCAATTCCAAGATTTTCATTGATTTGTTTTCTCCCCCTTTGCCTGAGGCAGAAATGCTCTTGAATATTCTCTCCATCAAGTGTCCAGGAATCCCAGCCCCTCCCCATGGTTGTCTTCTCTTTGCCCCTAACGCATCACAGTACTCACTCTGCCTTTCTGAACACAGATTTTTATTGGGTGGGACCCCCACATATTTGAGAAGATTCAGGTCATTCTTTTTTACTGTAGAGGGTTTCTTTTTCTTTTCTTTCTTTTCTTTTCTTTTTTTTTTTTTTTTTTTTTTTTTTGTTTTGGTGAGCCTGAGCAGGAGGCCCACTTGGAGTGGAAGGTTCTGGTGCTAATTGAGGCCATGCGTTTTGTACTTGGGTGCCGGCTGGTGAGGCAGATTTAGAGGACTATCGGGAATCTTAGATTAAATACCGTTAAAGCCAACTTCTTATACCCCTGCTGTTCAGTGCACACGTGGGGAGAACGGAGATCGGATGTTCCGGATTCTTGTTTGGGAAAACCATATGGAAAAACCACACAGCAGTAAGTCTATAATCAGAGCTTACAGCATGCGGCCCGCTGGGTGCCAGGAGTGTTACTTCTACCCCTACAGAAGGGACATAGGATTTGGGTCTCTGGTGAGGAAACTGAGCCCAAGAAAGGAGGTCTTATTTCCACATAGAAAATGAGAGCACGTTTCCTTTTGTATTACTCAAAAGTTCTCAAAGTGTTTTTTTCTATAGTTATTAAAGTTATCATTCTCGAGGTGTTTTCATATTACAGTGTACCTTCTACAATCCTATCAGAAGCAGGTAGAGAGTTCTGTGTCCCTTTCCAGCAGGGGAGGAGGCAAGCTCAAAGATAGTGGTTTGGTCCCTTGGCCAGCCTGAGTGGGGATTGGTGGCAGGCTACGTATGGAGGTACAGTTTGTGTATCACACCATGGCGCCTGGCCGGCAGGGCGAGGAGCCTGAAGTCCAGCCCGTGTGCTGCCCAGTGTGTGTCTGCTGGGAAAAAGGGGCACCTTTTTCTGATGCCATGAAGGCTCAGCATGGGCCTTCAGTGCTGTGGGCCTGCCCTGCCCCTCCTGACTCCTGGACTGCTCTCGTTCTGCCACAGCACATGGCCTCTCCTTGTCCTTCCTTATATATTGCGGTCCCCAAGGTCTTGGCATTTTTATGCTCAGAGCAACCCTGTTAATTTCATGCTATCAGTGGTATAATTTTTCTTATTGGCCAACATGGGAATGTGTGGTTGAGTGATGTTCCAGCTCAAGAGGGGTTTATAAGTGGAATTAAAATAAATACAGGGTATTTATCTTGGGGAATATGTGGTAACTCAAATCTAGGGTTTAGGACAGCATCTTTACAACATGTAGGTGCTCTTGGAAGCAGTGGCTTCATTCCTGCTGGGCAGAGATCTGTGCATTCATTCAATAAACGTGTATTGAGGCATCTGAAGACCTACATCTGCTGCAGACATAATGATAAAGGAAAGGTTCAGGCCTGCTCTCAAGGAGTTCTCCGTCTAACGTGAGGGTTAGAAAGAAAATGACAGTTATAGCATCTTCTAAGTGCAGGAATTGAGAAGGTGGCACCTGTGCTGTCATTAAGGCTGTGTGAGAGTTGGGCAGGTGACAAAGAGGAGAAGATATAGGCAAAGCACTGATAAGTGTGTAGCTTGGGCTCAGAGGATGCACAGTTGGGGGAGAAAGCACGAAGTGAAGGTGCACAGAGAGAGTTGGGGGAGATGAAGTTTCTGCTTCGGGTCGCGGTGGGCACTGAAGAGCTTTGGACTTCTTTATGAGGGCAGTTGGCTGTCAGTGAGGGTTTCGAAGTGGCGGAGTGAGACGACTCTTTTTATATTTATCAGGAGGACTGCTCTGGCCAGTGTGGAGTGTAGACTGCAGGGCAGCCGGCCCAGAGGTAGGGGGGTTGCTGTGGGGATCAGAGGAGAAACTCTCAGGCTCTGAAGGGAGGAGGTGACAGCAGAGCGCTGTTAATAATTTTTAGGTCAAGTTTTTGAATGTCTGCCAAATGATACCATGCATTTTTTATTTCTACCAGCTCCCCTAGAATGGACCGACAGACATGTCAACCCACTTGAGCAGAGTTGAGTGGAGGGAGGGGGAAGGGGAAAAGGAAGAAGGGGGGCGTGAAGAGGGAAGGACAGGAGAGGCTCCTTTTGTGTTGTTCATAGACACATTTTTGTTTTCTTTCCTCCTCCCCTTTGGAAGAAGGGTAAAGACCAAATGAAATATCTGCAAATGGCATAAAAGCAGAAATGGGATTTTTAAACAGAGCACATTAACAACATTAAAAGCTTTTGTCTGCATGACAGCCAAATGAACATATAGGGTTGTGGACTGGAACAGTTTATATTGTAATGGCTTACAATACCCCTGCAATGAGAGAATGCATCATTTTTAGAACTATTTG